>VXBU01014667.1:53738-88300 GCA_013400315.1 Bombycilla garrulus
CTCACGGACGGGCCGGGCCGGGCCGGGCGCGCTGCGCTGACGCGCGGTGGCGGCACCGCGGCCGCCATTACACGGCACCGCCTCAGCGCGCCCGGCCCCGCCGAGCTACGAGTGCTTCGGGACGGGGAGAGCCCGCAGAGCTGCGAGTGCCATGGGGGTGTGGCGCCCCGAGCCCCCGAGTGCCGCGGGGGTGTGGTGCCCCGAGCCCCCGAATGCCATGGGGGGGTGGTGCCCCGAGCCCCCGAGTGCCGCCGGTGTGAGGGCGCCCCGAGCCCCCGGGTGTGAAGGAACCCGCAGAGCTCCAAGTGCCTCGGCTGTGAGGGAGCCCCCGAGTGCCTCAGACATGAGGGGCCCGGATTCCCCCGAGTGCTTCGGGTGTGAGGGAGTCCGGAGCCCATTCTGGCCCTGCCACCGGTACCTTGCCGCCCTCACAGCGAGGGATTTCTCCACAGTACCCCATCGAAATCACCCCCTCCCTTCAGGTTTTAAAGGTTCTTCCATGTCCTGTTCCTCCATCCCTTGTCCCCAGTCCCTCTCCAGCTCTACTGGAGCCCCTTCAGGCCTGGAAGGGCTCTGTGTTCTCCCCGGAGCCTTCTCCTCTCCAGATGAGCATCCCCAGCCCTCCCAGCCTGGCTGTAGTTTATGCAGAAACTCCGTTCACTTTGCCCTTCTAAAACGTGGTGCTCTGAGGAAAACTTGGGAATAACGTGGGCGAAGTTGATCCCCAGTAGCTGGGGATGAGTTTGCATAAGGGCACTTTTGGCACTGGAATGGGCTCTAAGATCTGCCCAGAGCCTTCTCTCCTCTGAGACAAAGTTCTCTGTCCAAACCTTCCACTGAGTTTAAACCTCAAGGACTTGAAAATCCCAGGCAATAATTAGGTTGTGCACAGCTGTGTTAGTGCCTGAGACATGGGGGATTTGCCCTCTCACTTGTCCTGTCCCTGACACCTAATTCCTTCCCCTGCCATGGAAACTGTCCCAGGTTGTTCCAAGCCCAGTTCCAGCCTGGCCTTGGACACTTCCAGGGATGGGACATGAACTCTCCTTTCTTATTCCAGACGTTTTTCATCTTTCCTTCAAGCAGCTTTTATTCCCACAGCAGCTTCTTGCATTTAATTTTCCCTGCTGCTCCGGAACCAAAGCAGCAAGGCCAGAGTAATCTCCAATTTTCTGTGTCCAGAGGCTTTTGTGTTTCCTGTTGCTCTGGAGGGGAATTTATGGCCCAGTATGGTTGAAAAAGAGAAATATCCTGATAATGTACTGTGCCAGTCCTGTGGGTCCTGGGACCGCGGGTAACCCGCAGGTAAACGAAGCAGATCCTCTGTGTAAAACATTCCACAAGTTCAGCATCCAGCCTGCAATGGCATTAATTATTCATTAGCTGACAATTATCCCCCTTCCTGCCCGTCCTCAGCTTGGAATTTCAGAAGCACTCAGGGTTCTTTTCTGTTCTCTGCTCTCCTGGGCTCGGGGCAGGGTTCGGTGGAGAGGTGCCAAACTTCAATTAAACCATTTATTCTGATTATTTAAATAAAATCTGCTGAGGTTTCCCTCTGTGACATTTGTTTGGGTTTTTTCCTACGGCAAGCCTGGTTGAACCTGGATCGTTCTGCTGGTTTTTATGGGCTGAGCTGAGCTTCCCAGTGCTGCTGGAAGCTTTCTAGGAAAGCATTCCAGTGGGCAGGGCTGGCTACAGCCTCGCAATTCCCTGCTGGAAATCTGGGAGGGCTTTTTCGGGTCGTGTACGTTTTGTTCCAAGCAGCTGTAACACAGACAGGGTCAGGGAGGGTGTGCTGGGGAAGTGCTTCGGATGCCGATGGAAGGATTTCACCATGGAAGTGCTTCTGTGAGAAAAAAAAACCCAAACAGAGAAAATATGGAACGGCTTAGGTTGGAAAAGGCTTCCAAGATTTGAGTCTAACCATTCCCCCAGCACTGCCCCATGTCCCCAAGTGCCACATCCACTTTGAAATCCCTCCTGGGATGGAGACTCCACCTGAGCACCTTTTCCATGAGGGAATTGTCCCAAATCTCCACCCTGAGCTCCCCTGGCCCAGCCTGAGGCCGTTCCCTGTGCTCCTGTCCCTGTTCCCTGGGATAAAATCCCAAATCCCCCCGGCTGTGNGACACAGACAACTGAAGCAGCTTAAGCAATTTGAACCCCTAGGATCATATGAAAACACACAAAAGGCAAATTTTTTTTGCTCAGTTATATTTATTTGAAAACCCCTCTGCTTTTCATTAACAGCTTAGATGAAAACTCACGTGTTGAGATCTGATTTTGAACTCACAGCCAAGAAAATCCCATTAAAAATCCCATTAAAAATCCCATTAAATCCCATTTTAAGAGCTGTAGATCTGCCNTTTGAACCCCTAGGATCATATGAAAACACACAAAAGGCAAATTTTTTTTGCTCAGTTATATTTATTTGAAAACCCCTCTGCTTTTCATTAACAGCTTAGATGAAAACTCACGTGTTGAGATCTGATTTTGAACTCACAGCCAAGAAAATCCCATTAAAAATCCCATTAAAAATCCCATTAAATCCCATTTTAAGAGCTGTAGATCTGCCTGCGGGGTGTAAATGCACCGTGCAGCTCACCTGGCCAATGTGCTCCTGTCCCTCCAAGGCAGGGTTTGGGTGCTCACAGCAGCTCGGGGAGGTTGCTGGGTCCTGTTACTCATTTTTGGGAAGGGGAGGCTGGAATTCTCTGCCAGAGGCAGCATCTTCCAGTGCTTGCAGTTTTCCAAGACACCATAACTGGCTGGAGTTGGCACTCGGGGCTCTGGGCTGGTGACAGGGTGGGGATCAGTCACAGCTGGACTCGATGGCCTTGGAGGTCTTTTCCAGCCTTCACCATTCTGTGATAAACCATTAATTATCTTTTAATTATCCAATCTTTAATCCCTCCCATCATTCTGCCCCCTGTTCCTGCCTAGGAACCAATTCTAACCGAGTGGGAGATCCCATCAAGGACCAGCTCCAAATCCCTGAACATTCCCAAGAATCCTTCAAAGGAGCAGTTGGCTGCAAGAACCTCATTCCCTGCTGGATCAGCAGGAATTATCTGTATTTTTGTACTTCTGGGTCACAGCTATTTAAACCGGTTACAAAAATAAACGTCATTTATTTCACAGAGCAGATGCATCTCCTTCTTCAGAACCTCGTTAAATTTTCCTAAAAATGTAACACGTGAGGCTGCTGCCAAAAACTGTTGGCAAACAAAACAAAAATGCCACAGGACTCCGGGTTTCTCCTGACTCTCCCAAGCATTTTCCCAAGCTCACTGCAGGACACAAAGAGACTGGACAGACTTTTAAACGCTCGGTAGTTTTGTTCATTTATTGTAGAAAAGTTATCGTAATGCAGTTCATCTTTGTACATCTAAATTCCAGAAAACGAATCCATAGAAATGAGGATACTATGGGCATGCAAGTCTGCATGATCCTGGTCACAAAAATAACACCACTTTTTTTTTTTTACTTTTTTTTTTTCTTTTTTTTTCCCAATTTTTGTAGTTTTTCTTTGAAAGCCACTAAAAGCAGAGGGAGAGCAGAGCATGCACCACTGTACACATTGCATAGTATATGGTACCCACATGCCTGGTCGGGTGCTACACACACAGGGTCTAGAGGGCAAAACAAAGGGAAAATCAGCAGAAAACACAAATTTGGGGTGGCTCTGTCCCAGGAAAGGCAGTAATGCCCTCACCAGGGTGGCTCTGAACTGGCTCCCAGCGAGGCAGCGTTGCCAGGCTCTCCCTGGGAACCAGCTGGGCTGAGAACCAGCGATTTTCTGGGATCTGGGAAGCCCAAGGCCTGGAGTTTGCAGCTGGAATGGCTGATCCCAGCGTTCCCCCCGCTCTGAGTACACACAATCTGCACTTTGCTGGCCTGACTCTCCCTGCCTGCGCCAGGAGGGAATCAATCAGCTGTGTCCCAACCCCAAACACGCATTCCTTAACCTCCCCTCCCTTCAGCTTTGCAGTTCTTGGGAATTCGGGGTGCTGGGACTCTTCCCCATCCCAGCTCCAAGCTCTGTAACCCCACAAACGTTTCCTGGGAACGTTTCATTCCCGACCTTGGGCTGCTGGTGGATTCACCAGTCCCATCCCAGATCTCCACGCTGGCCAAAATCAAAGTTATTAATGCGATTTCAGCTTCCAGGAGGAAATCAGCAGAAATGAATGCAGTGGGCTTTGTGATTTGAAAAGGTTCTTTTTGCTGTCATTAATTAATTGATATGGAAGGGATACAAGTTATTGAAAAATCAATCCCATGTGCAAAATGCCAAAATCAACTGCTGAAGTATCAGGCAGCGAGTAAACAGATCAAAAATGCAATAAATCCACTGATGCTGGATCAGAAATCTCCCCCTTGGTTCCAAGAACACGATGCCAGACGCAGGAGTGGAATTATTGTAAATTTGTGCTATTACAAATGTGCTTCTTTTCCCTTGCTCTGTTTTCACACCGTTGGCAAAAGAGAGGATTTTGAGCTCTGTGCGTTCTCTGCTGCAGAGCAGATTGAACAGGGGGGTGTTACAGTTAATTACAGTTAATTACAGATAATTACAGTTTGGTTTTCAGGCAATACTGATAAGGCAGGGGATGATCAGGAGGTGATCCCGGGCACACCTTGCTCTTGGGCAAGCCAGGAGTTGGTGTCATTGCCAAGGAATTTGGTTTCCCAAATTCCAGAAATCATCCTGAGTCCGAGCCAAGGCTGCTCCCAGCTCCAAAGGAACAAAGGAGTGACACTCGTTAACACCTGAAGTGATTTCCACCTCCTCCCCGAATTCTCTGGATGGATTTAATCACAATATTCCTCCTGATTCTTGAGTGGATTCCACACACAATGAAAGAAATCTGAAATTTCACTCCTAAGCAGCATTTTCACCTCTTTGAGTTAATTCCTTACACAGATCTTACAACTTCATTAAAATTTCCTTTTTTTTTTCTAAAGACATGCCTTTATTTTTCTATATAAAATAAACTGGGCTTGGTAACAACCTCACCAAGGTTATTCAAATGCCTCTTAAAATGACACCACAGTCTCTTTTTAGGATCATTTAAAGCCCATTTCCTCAGAGTTAAGCTTGGCTGCATTACAGGCTCCTGCAGCTTTTGTAGGACTAAAATTTGAAGGAATGAGAGGCAACTCCAACAAAATTCATGGCAGCAGAATCCCATGGATCCAAACCTGGACTGGCACCAACAGGGGTAAAAGAACTTGATTTTAAATAACTTGATTTTAAAATGCACATTTTTTTAGGAGCAAACCTAGGTTTGTATGAATGGCATTTTATAAAAGATGCATCTGATTTTTGTTGTGTGTAGTCTCCAATTATATTGCCTTAAAAAAAATCAGGAATGTGGGGTCAAGGACCAGTTTCAGAAGTACTGAACTTCTGGAATAAAATACAGCAGGAAATACACATTTAATGGATTTTTAAAGAAAAAAGGAGTGTCAGAACCCCTGACTTACCCCAATCAGTGTGCTGTGAACAAGAGGAATAACAATATTATTTTAGAACGGTGAAGTCAGTAAAGACAGGAGAGTCTGGATGCTCCAGGGAATTCTGTGGTGTTGAGAACAAACTGAATTCAGAAGATTTGGCATCAAACTGAAGTTACAAATATCAGCAGCTGTGAGTTGCACATCCCATGGGAGAAATGTTTGGCAGCAGGAAGAGAATCTGTACATGGTAAATACAACTCCAGGGGGAAAGTATTTGAAATTCAAAGGTTAACAATTAAAATAATTGATTCCCAAACAGAAGAATGGGCTGAATTTTCTCTTTAGGGATTGTTGTTATCACCTTGATTGGTTAAATCCTTGTTAATCCCAAAGTGTCTGAATGAGAAACTCAGACAACAACAAAACTTAAAAAAAATCCCTATTTTAGAAACATTTCTAAACCCTCTGTCTCTGCCAGAGCTCAGAACAGAGCTCTGGTCTTTACAATTATTTTAATAACAAGAAATGATGTGAGGACTGGAGAATGAGGCTGGATTGCTTCAGTCAGGAACACATGAACTCCACAATTTCAACTAAACCACCACAGAGCTGCTCAGCAGTGCTGGGATCCCACCAGGAATTATAATTCCTGATGCCCAGCACAGCTTTTCCTCCTGTGTCCTGAACAGAAATCCCTTTTCCAACCAAAGACTGCCCGCAGTATCTGCAATAAATGAAGAGTCTCCCAGCACGGTTGTGTTTGTACTTCAATTTAAGTATTTTGTACTTAAAGAATATCTCTTTTTCAAAAAATTAAACACCCCAGCAAGGAGGGGGACCCGCAGGGCCCCTGGTTCCTTTTGTGACAACGGAATGGGAGCAACTCAGGACACCCAGGAGTCCAGGCAGCTCAACCCCACGGAATAAAGGACCTCAGGCCCATCCCTGACTTCCCTCAGGAATTTGTTTTTGTCAAACCCAAGTTCTTTTGGCACTTGAGACGTTCAGGGGATGGACCGTGCAGACCTGGGGATCCTTCCCTGGCCTGGGAGTGACGTGGAAGACTTCAAACAAGGCTCTGAAAGGCTCTGGGAAATCTGTGTGTGTGCTTTGCAGCAAATATGCAAATCTCCTCAAGCAGTTAATGAGCTGGTCCCTAATCTAGTGCAGAATAAAGAGAAGCAGCTGCTGCCCAGGCTGCTGCAGCTCCCCTGCACCCGGGGAGGAAAGCTCAGGGAAGAAGGGGTGGCACAAGGCCTCCTTTCTCACGCAGGTCTGGGTGCTGTACATGGAAAAAGGGCTGGAAAAGTTCCTGCAGGATGCTCTGCCTCAGCACAGAATGCTGCAGGAGCTGCCAGCCCCGGGCCAGCTCCCCTCAGAGCTCCCGTGGCACCTGCAGCCAGAGGGAACGGGGCAGGATGGGGTCTGGCACATCCACCCAGAACTCTGGCGCTCCACTGGAGGCACAATTCCCATTTTTCCTCGGTAACTGGGATCGCCCACCGGCGCTGGAGCTGCCTGTTAGGCAGTGGGGTGGTGAAAATGATGAATTAATCAAGTGTCTGCCACCTTTTAAAGCTGCCGGAGATGGGCGTGGGGTTGGGTGTCCCACAAAGGACAAGGATTGCTTTTCCCAGTAACTTCAAGAGGATAATCAGACTGCAGGATGCTGGAAACACCAGCGGGCTTTGCCAGCTCATCCAGGAAGTAGAAGAATCAGGAATATTCCAGAAATTCCTGTAGTGCTACATGCTTTCAAAGCCTGGCTTTCAAAGCAGGCTTTGGGAGGAAAACAAGCAAATAAAAAAAAAATTAATGATCCTTATTTTGGAAAAAAAAAAATAAATATTGTGACATGAACCTGCATAAACAAATGCAAGTTCAGCATAATTTGGGGAATTTCAGGAGGCTTTGCTGGAAGATGTCAGTGGTTGTACAAAATGAGCAGTGGGGGTCAATTTCCAATGCCATGGGATCTAAGGCTTCACTGATGGTGTAAAACACAAGGTCCAACCACAGAAATTCATCTCTTGGAAGGAACTCAAGACTCAGTAGGTGAAAGAAACAATCGGTAGGAAGTAAGGCAGCAATATCTCCAAGGATTTATCATAGCTCTTGCAATCCAAAGCTTGGAATCAGCTTTACATCTTCCCTGGGAGCAGATTTTTGTCTGATGTTCCCTTTTTATTGCGATTCTGACCGAGATGTCGTTGGAAACGTTGGTCACTGATGAAGTGTTTAAGCCCACTCCCTCCCCTGGGATTTCATGGCTGGGTTGGATCTTCTGGAGAGTCCTTGTGCGCCGCTGGAATTGTCAGACATTCAGAGGTGGATTTGGGAAGGTGGAAGACGTTGGCAGCTGCTCGGGGTTCTGGGATGTAGGTACTCTACACACGGGGTCAGAGGAGGGATTGCTTTCCTTTTAAAAAGCAGGAGAAAAATGGGAGAAAAATCTGATGTCTCTACGCTCCTGTTCCATTTTGGGACTTCTAGCTGTATTCAGGTAAAAAAGTGGGGGAAAAAAAAAGATTATTCCCAACCTCCAAGCGCACAAACGATGGGAGTTTGTTCCTTTTCCTGTCCCTGTTTCCTGTCTCCTGTCGCAGTTCCTCCCTGCTGGTCCCGACAAAACCGTCAGGACTGGCTGAACTCAAGAATCATTTGGCTGCAACATTCATGCCAGGTCTAAAAATAAATAATTTTAAACTGGAAAGTGTTTTGTAACTGCTGCAATAATTCGGGATATTTGGCACTCTCGAGAGTTTACATTTGGTTGGTCTGAAAAAGCCATTCTGGAAAGAAATCGTTAGAATAAATCCCTTTCTTCTAACCTGAAATGGAAATTGAGCTCCCAGCAAACAAATACTGGAGCTGACTTTCTGACTTTCAGTGGTTTGTAATTTTCAGATTTTTCTTTGTTTCTTTTTTTTTTTTCCCAACACGCTCACGTCGACTTTCCAGTCAATTCACCCAAATTCCAACAGGAATTGGTTTATAAATTGGTTCCAACTGGAACTGGTCATTTGGAATTTCCAGCACAGGAAATCATTTTATAAGTGCCTCGATAAGTACCCAAAATTACAAACGGATGCGTCTAATACCTAAGGACGAGAAAAAAAAACACGGCTATAAATGCAAATGCTATATTAAACCCAAAAATAATCCCAAAAACAACCTCTATGATCGGGCAGAAACGGAAGGGCCGGGCTGGGTTTTGCTGCCCCCTAATTAAACATCAACGACGGCAGAGCGCGACCGCGGCGTGAGCCGCTCGCACCCGCCGAATGAACGCGGACTGATGGTTGTTATTATTACGATTACGGACGGGTGCCGGCGCTCACAGGCGGTGCCGCGAGTCCTGGCCGTAGCCGCCGGGGGAGCCGCGGTGGCGGTGGGGTTTGTACGAGTCCTGGTACGGGTCGGGGTACTCCTCCTCCACGAGGGGGTAGTGCTCTCGGCCGTGCTGGGAGCCGGAGGACAGGCGGTTCCTGCTCTTTCGAGCCCTCTCGCCGGGGTAGTTCTCGTCGGAGCCGCCGAGGCCGCGCCGCTCGCCGGGCGAGTTCTCCGCGGAGTGACCGCCGTGCCTCCCGCGCTGGCTCTGCGGGGGCCAAACAAGGCCAGCGTTAATTCCCGCGCCCCGGGGCTGCCCCAGCTCGGCTCGGCTCGGCTCGGCTCAGCTCAGCTCAGCTCTGCCCAGCCCCTTCCAGCAGCCTCGTGGCTCTCATTCCCCCGGCTGCTGCAGGGCCCCGAGCAGGCTCTGGCTCCTGGAGCGGGAAGCTCGCCCTGCTGAATATTATTACATCGAGCATGAAAAGTGAGCTGATGTAGTCAGCATTTATCACTTTTCTCTGATCAGGAACAGAACATCCACGCTGCTACTCTGCTTAGGGAATGTCTAAGCGTCCGTTTCTGCGGTTTTGGAAAACATCTGAAGATGTTTGTTCGGGCTGTTTTTAAAGGTGCGGCTCTGAGCCTTATTTAAAACCCCTCCTATGACCAAACCGATGATGGGCAGCCAAGGGGAGGCTAAAATCAGAATTCTAATAATAAATCCTTTGTTCTTAAATAAATTCATCATTCTTATAATAAATTCTTTCAACTGAAACACAGTATTTAAATATGTTGACAGAAAACCCCTTCCTAAGATAATTTATTAATTAGAAGCCTTTGTTCTCCTCACACTCCCATAATGACAACGCCCATCATTTGTCACGTCAAAAAACTAGTTTTCATTTTTTTGCCAGTTAACGGCACAATGAAGAAATAGCCTAAAATAAGTATTTTGTTTGATTTCACCACGCATTAAACCTGTCAGGAGCATCAGCACCCATCTCTGAGGACAAACTCCGTGCTGAAACTCCAGCCCCTGAGATATAAAAAACTGAAACTCCCAGCTCTCTGGGATATAAAACCTTCCTCCTGCTGCTACAGCCTCTGCCTGGCGACTGTTTTCCTGAATAATTGATAGCCCTGGCTGGAGTGGCTGGGGCAGGGATGGAGTAGGGGGTGTGTGGTTACAGCTCTGAGCTGGCACTGCCAGGCAGAGGAGCCCTGAACGAGGGGCCCCTGTGCAATCTCACCCCCAGATCCTGGAGAATTCCAGCCAGGGGATCCCCAGTTCTCCTCAGAGCACCAGGTTTTGTGGGGATTATGGCAAAGTGCTTCAGAAATTAAAGGCAGGCTGGGAGAGCTGGGGGAGATCACCTGGGGAAGGCTCCAGGGAGAGCTCAGAGCAATCCCAGGAGAGCTGAGAGGGACTGGGGACAAGGGACAGGACACAGGGAATGGCTCCCAGAGGGCAGGGATGGGTGGGAGATTGGGAATTCCTGGCTGGGCTGGGATTCCCAGAGCAGCCCTGGATCCCTGGCAGTGCCCCAGGCCAGGCTGGAACACACTGGGACAGTGGGAGGTGTCCCTGCCATGGATGGACTTAAAGGTCTCGTCCAACCCAAACCATTCTGGGGTTCCATGATGAATTATCCCTGTCTTTACCTGTCACAAACACAGTTTGGATTCTAATCCCCTCACCAGCTTTAACTCTGTGCTCACCCCTCTGCCTTCCCTGTGGTAATTCCCTCTCCTGCTGCTTTCCTGAAAGCTTCCCACCTCCTTGGCTGTGTGCTCACCCCAGTGCTGCTGCTGAGCTCGCAGGGTGTCAGCCTCAGACACACCTGGGCTGCTTACACCTGGCTCTGATGTCCCAGGTAACTTTTGATCCTGCTGGGTGGTTGGAATGACTGCAGGAACGGACTTGAAACCCCAATTCCCCGGAGCCTAAGGAACACATCTGCCCAAAACCTGAGCTACAGCATTTGAATGCATGCACTGAAATTAGGCTAGACTGTGTTTACAGCTAAGCAGTCACAGAGGCAAAGCACTTTTCCAGGGAGTCAGAGAATCCCAGGATGGTTTGGGCTGGAAATTAAGGATCACCTAATTCCTTCTCCTGCCACAGGCAGGGACACTTCCCACTGTCCCAGGGTGCTCCAAGCCTGGTCTGGAGCACTTCCAGAGATCCAAGGGCAGCTCTCAGAGCAATAATATTTTTCTACACTAAGATCAGATTTATTCTTCCCCCTCAGCTCAGCATGGAGCTCTTCCTTGAAGGAAGGCGACTCCCAAGGATCAGGTGTGGCAGAGCCAGCACTGCCACCTGTGCCCTCTCTGACTGCTCTGGGTCTGTGCCACAGAATGTGACCCTCACGCCCTCCCTGAGTCAGGAGCTCAGTCACAACTTTTGGTTCTCAGTAAAGCAAAGTCCAGGCCACAGCCAGGGAAAAATGGGAGTCTCCCAAATCTGGATTTGGTGAAGCAGGGACAGCCTGTCCCAGCACACCTCTGTCAACCTCACTGCCACCCGAGCCTTTGGGCTTTGCTTTGCAGTCCCCAAGGGCAGAAGGAATGGAAAATCTTCCTGTATCACAAGCACCCTGGCTAGTTTAATTAGCCTGAGTGCCTTTTAATTACCACACACATCACCACAGTGAAAGCTGATGCAAATCCTTCCAAGGTTTGAATGAGTATAAAACCTCCTGGTGGATAACAGGGGTGGTGGAAGGTCCTTACTGTGAGACACCCATGGAAAACACCAGGACCTGAACCCTCGTGGCACTGCAGCCTCTGGCTGGGCATCCATCACTCCAGGAGAAATTTACCCCTCTGCAGAGCACCAGCACCATTGATCCCACCGAAACCCTTTGGAATTCGGGTGAAGTGGGGATTAAGTGATGCATACCTTCAGCCAGCCCACTGCACAGGGGTGATTTTCATCTTCAGTGTGAGTTTTCCCTAAGTAAATGGAGCAACATTTCACAGTTATTGCTGGTGTCCATTGATCAGAGAGAAATAAATGCCTGAAAAAAATTCTGTGGATACACCCAGTTCTCAAAATGAAACTGAAGAGGTGAAAGTTCTGCAGATGGTATTTTATTGGCATGAAGGGATGGAAAACTGAAATTCTGAGGCAAGTGGAAAATGGAAACAACAGTTTACATGTGCATGTTATTATTAGTAACAGAACAGTGCTTGTGCATTCAGCCACTCAGGAGACAGTGACTTGCTGGTCCCAATAAAACCAAGCGGGGCTTTAGAAAGGTGAGTGCAGGAATTAAGCACCTTCAGGGAAGTGCAGCTCACTCACAGCAAAACCAGCTGGATGTTAACTGAAAACACCAAACAACAGTCATTTCCTCCAAAACTGTTACCTGCTTCCAGACACTCCACAAGCAGAGCAGACACTGTTACATTTGCCAGGTGAATTATTCATTCAATGTCATTTGTTCAGTTCTATTTCTGACGTACATTATTAGCAAGTGACACTCCTGGAGTCCCACACACACCGAAACTTGCAGGGTTTAAAGCTCCCTGCAATCCTGAGCCCCTCAAGCATTCCCAGTTATTAGCCCCAAACATTTCTGGTTTCAAACTTAATAAAGCACGTACTTCTCATTAAGGACTATTTACATGCCACGATTGAAGTGTCAAAGTTCAGCCGAGTCTGAGCTATCCCTGTGGAAAAAAAGGGTCACAATTTTTTTCAATGGGTAAAAAAAAAAAAAAATACTGTCTTTTATTCACACTCAAAGAACAAGCTTTTCCACCCAAAATAAGTGAATGTTTGAAGTGATGAGGGCAGAATAAAAGGGATCATAACAGAGCTGACTCCTGGCTAGGAACCTGCTGGTCATTAATAAACTAAAGGCAGAGCATTGCCAGTGTCCAGCACTGGGGCTGAGCAGCTGCTGCATCCCTGAGGCGGCCACGCAGGGAGCAGCGGCTCAGCAGGCAGGGTGAGGGTGAGAGTGAGTGTGAATGTGAGTGTGAATGTGAGTGTGAGTGTGAGTGTGAGTGTGAGTGAGAGCACAGCCCCTGGCCAGACCCACCTGCCGTGCCCTGCCCGGGGCTGTTCCTACCTGCAGGCCCGAGATGGCGGCGGGGTACGGGGACAGGGCGCTGGGCCCCAGGCTCCTGCCCAGCAGCGGGGTCATGGGCGCGGCGCTGGACGTGTGCGTGGCTCGCCAGTAAGCCTCCAGGTACTCGGCCAGGTGCTCGCAGGCGTCCTCCAGCTGGTTCTCGTCCAGGATCACGTCAAACATGTCCTGGGCACACGGGGACACGGGGAGGTCACGGCCGTGCCACGGCGGGGACACCCGAGCCTTGGGATGGGGCGGCGAGCGGGAGGAGGAGCGGGGGAGGGAGCTGGGGACGCGCAGAGGGGCTTCTGGTGACAGCACGGAGTGACACGGGGTGGATTCACACTGAAACCGGTGGGGAGAGGTGGGATACTGGGAAGGAATTGGGAGGGAGGTCAGGGCCCGGCACAGCGTGCCCAGAGAAGCTGGGGTTGTGACTGGATCCCTGGAAGTGTCCACGGCCAGGCTGGACATTGGGGCTGGGAGCANAGCTGGGCAGTCCTTGGATTCCTGGAAGTATCCCAGGCCAGGTTGGAGCAGCCTGGGACAGTGGGAGAGGGTGGGATGAATTCCCAGAGAAGCTGGGGTGCCCCTGGATCCCTGGAAATGTCCCAGGCCAGGTTGGAGCAGCCTGGGACACTGGAAGGGACTGGGATGAAATTCCCAGAGAAGCTGGGGTGCCCCTGGATCCCTGGAAGTGTCCAAGGCCAGGTTGGAGCAGCCTGGGACACTGGAAGGGACAGGGATGGAATTCCCAGAGAAGCTGGGCAGCCCTTGGATTCCTGGAAATGTCCCAAGCCAGGCTGGAGCAGCCTGGGACACTGGGAGGTGTCCCTGTCCATGGCAGGGTGGCACTGGAGGAGGTTTGAGGTCCCTTCCAACCCAAACCATTCCATGATTCCGTGGCTGGAAAAGGAAATGGTACAAGTGGGTTTAGAAGGTGCCCAAGAGCCAAAGCCCTCAGGAGTCACTGGACACTGCCCCTGGGTGCAGCACGAGCCCTGTTTTGCTCCTGGGCACAAAACTCTCCATTTATTTCTTTCTTTCCAGTGCTGATGCCCCTAGAACCATTCCACAGAGTGAGGGCAGCAGGCAGTCCTGAGAGCAGCAGCATTCCTGCCTCAGGGAATTCTCCAGACACCACCTCCATCCCTGCCTGTCCTGCCAGACCCAGCAGAGCCCCTCGAGACAAACACAACCCCTGTTTTCAGCACCTCGACCTCCTATCTCATCTCCAATCTTAACTCAGCAAAATACTGTGAGAACAGCACAGGAAATGGAAAATAACTGCAGGTGCTGTGAGTGTAAAGGGCAACCAAAACCAACCACAGGCTGCTCTCTTCCACCTGTTTTACAGCTCTCAGAATAAAGTTTAAAATAATAAAGCTTTTCTTTTCTTTTTTTTTTTTAATGTATTCTCTTTTAGCATGGCAGAGAAAAGTTTCCTCCTCTGCCAGGAAGGAGTTTCCTTCTAATCAGAGTATTTCTAATACTGCACCCTTTGGTCCAGTTCAGTTTACTGCTCTTCTTTAGCTCCTCTCTTTATTTACTGCTTTTACTCTTCTGCTATTCACCCACATGTTGATGCAGCTCACACTCCAGTCTGTCCCTCACTTGTGGAAGAAGTTACCAATTAAAACACAATTAAATTAGAAAATAAAAAGAATGTGGATTGCTTATGTATACTTTGCTTTGGGAAAGACTGAAATGAAACACTTGGGAGTGTAACATGTTTCCTTAAATAAAGAATTAAACTGGATTTAGGACTCTTAACAACTGAATATTCACCCTTTGAGTATTTCACTGCACAGAAACACTGAACTGGCAGGATCCTGACCCCAGAGAATGAATGACAGAGAATAAACCGCTCAGGTTTTCAGGTTTAACAGCTCTGCTCATCCCTCAGCTGGGTTTGTTCTGTTTTGGCAGGAAATAATCTTTTGGGGAGATCCCTGTTTGTGAGGGCCATGAGTAAAGCAGTTCCTCTGCAAGATTTTCCTCCATGCACAGAAGTTACTCAGGAGCATTCCCAGCTCCTGGTCACTCTCTAGTGGCCTTTCCTGAACAGTAAATCAGTGGCCACTGTCCTCTGCTATTTTTTTTTTTTTCACTGTGTACCTGGGAGAAGGAAGAATTTCAACTTGCAGATATATCCTCATTGTATTTTAATTAACCAATGCACTTTAATTCTGCTGCAGTATAATTTTAGGTTGTCTTTTAGGTTGTGTCAAATAGACCAGAGTGGTTTGTACCCTCTCTTAGCACAGGCATGAATTCGGAAGTTTTAAAAAAATAACAACCCTAATGAAGTGTTTATGAGCAGTGGATTTAAGGACATGAAGTTTGTGTTTCCTCGAGCCCTGCCATGTTCCTGCAATATTCCTGGAGCCCTGCAATATTCCTGGTGTCCTGAAATATTTATTCCTGGAGCCCTGCAATATTCCTGGAGCCCTGCAATATTTATTCCTGGAGCCCTACAATATTCCTGGAGCCCTGCAATATTCCTGGAGCCCTGCAATATTCCTGGAGCCCTGCAATATTCCTGGAGCCCTACAATATTCCTGGAGCCCTACAATATTCCTGGAGCCCTACAATATTCCTGGAGTCCTACAATATTCCTGGAGCCCTACAATATTCCTGGAGCCCTGCAATATTTATTCCTGGAGCCCTGCAATATTTATTCCTGGAGCCCTGCAATATTTATTCCTGGAGCCCTGCAGTGCCCAAACCCTGCTCAAGCAGTGTCAGGGGCAGATTAGCAAGGAATTAATAATGAAAGCAGTTCCTCAGCTCAAACATGCCCAAAGAGACAGCTATTTTTACAATGTCTAGACAGAGCTCCAGCTCATTCCTTATGGCTGGCTCTCAGCAAAGGAACAGAGGGAGGATTGCACCCTTTTCCTTCAAACAAACACTCCAAATTCTCCCCTTGCAGGAATCTGAGCGGCAAAAAGGATGAAGCAGGGGAGAGGGAGCAGTGCCTTTGCTCTTAGCAATGTACTTTTACTTCATTAAATCATGGGCCAAGTTCCACTTCAAGCCAAGGCAGACTGAGGAGAGCTCAAAGTCAGCAATCACTTCCTTCCCATCAGCAGGGCAAAGTGCTGAGCTGGTCTGTGAGCAGCTCCTGGGCAGGGCAGGGTGGGAACAGCCTGGGAGCAGGGCTGGCTTCCAGCTGAGACCTGGGACTCACACTGGGAGAGGATTTTCTGATCCAGCTGGGGCCTCACCTGGCTGCCTTCAGCACTGGAATGCAATTCCAGGACTGGGTGTTGAGGTTTGGTAAATCTGGGGACGGACAATCCCAGGGGCACAATGCTGCGGCAGCACACGGATCATTTCATGGAATCTGGGAATCCCAGAGCTGGAAGGGACATAAAAACCATCTCATCCACCCCCTGCCACGGCAGGGACACCTTCCACTATCCCAGCCTGGCCTGGGACACTTCCAGGGATGCAGGGGCAGCCACAGCTGCTCTGGTGACTTCTCTCCTTTCAGCTGATGTAGCTGAGAAAGAGGAAATCACTGCATAAAGAGCAGAAAGAAGCTGTGAAACTGCCCAGGGCTCTGTGTGCAGGTGCCAGAGGAAACACCTCTCACACAGCACAAGGTGCAGAGGGCTGCAAACACCACAAACCATTCCAACAGGGGCAGCTGCAGCTCCAGCTGCTCGGCTCACACCCACCAGGAGCTGGGAAGGGATTTGTTTTAGAGGGATCAGTTTGCTCTGCAGGACAGTTACAATTCATGGCTCACAGGAATAACCCACCAGCATTTTAGGACAGCACAGCTCAATAAAAAATTCCATGTGAGAAATGTAACAGGGCTGAGCTCTCCAGAAGAGCAGGCTGCCCACAGAAGCTGTCTGCCCAGAGGGGTCTCTCCATCCCAATATCCCACACAGATCCCACATAAAACCAGATCCACCTCCATTGCCACTGCCTCTGTCCCAGAAACCTGGAGTGGCTTTCAAGTTTGAGCTGCCCTGCCCAAACCCCTGCAGAGCCTCTCTCACAACCCTGCCCTGGAGTCTCTGCTCCACCTCAGGGATCCAGGATTCCAGGAGAGGGGCAGGATCTTTGCTCAGGAGCAGGGAGAGCAGTGGCTGTGCCCTGATGAGTGGCTGGGATAGGCTGCAGGATCAGGGTCGGGGCTCCCATGGCTGCACACACCCCTCTCCCTTTCCAAACACTCCAAACTCAGACTTTGTCCCTCTGGGAGCTGGAGCTGCACAAATGATGTCATTTGCTAATGAACACGTCTGCTGTCCCCTCCACGTCACTCCTGCCCTGTCACCCTGCCAAAGACCAAAACAAACCCGGGGCAGGAGATAAGCAGGATGAAAGTCTGCAGCACTTTGTGTCTCACGAGTGCAGGGCTGTGTGAGCAGCACTGGGGAGTGAGAATGGATGAGGCAGCTCTGCACAGGGATCAGCACAGCAGGGATCACCACAATTCCACAAAGCAGGAGTTCTTCAGCCTCTGCTCTGTACTTACTGGTGGGCATTGTGCAAGTTTATCAGCTGCCACCAACTGGACATTCAAGTGTTTGCTTTGTGACTTCCCTCTGGACTTGATCAGTCGCTGCAAAACCTGACAGGAGGAAAGGGCACAAGGTGAGTTAAAGGATCATTTATCTCCCTAGAGCTCAGCCTGACATCCTCCTGAGGGATTACCAAAAGACCTAGCTCTCCATAAAATACTGCCCTTGAATGTCCCAAACCTTTCTGATAACCCCTCTGAGATCTGGGTACATTTCCCTCTGGATCACGTTGGAGCCCTTGAAAAATTTCAAACGCATTTTTGCTTTATCCTGCTTTAAGCCCTAAGTTATTTCTGACAATAGAGAAGCATGAAAATGATATTTATCCAGAATTATCTGGATTGCTGGATGGACTGCAGCACACCAGCAGTGCTTTGTGTCACTTTTTCCCTTTTTCAGGTGCCCATTCCCACCCTGCGCTCCAGCTCCCTCCTGGATTTTAAGGTGAGGAATTACCTTTGGAGAGGACACCTTCACGTGGACAATGATTGGTGCTAGAGATGTCTTGATAAGCTGTGCAGGGTGATTTATGGTGTCTGCATCCAGGACAACCAGCTGTAAGGACCTGGCCAGCTCAAAAATTCTTTCAATCTCACTCTGCACTTCAGCTGCAAAGGAAAACGAAGCAGGTGAAACCACGGAACCCCAGAGCACTGGGATAAAAACATCCTCACCCACTTTCTGTCATGTGAATTGATGGCACTGCCATAAAATAACCTGTTTGCTGTACCTCTAGTGCAGGCAGTCGCTCACGATGGCAGAGATTTGGAATTTGGTTTTTATTTTTTACCAAAGGCAACTCCTCTTAGTTGTGGGATGGTGTCCCAGAGAGCGGGACACTGGAATGCACGTGACACACACAAATTTCCACCCTCGTGCAGGAAAGAATCACACAATCACAGAACCATCAAGGCTGGAAAAGACCTCCAAGATCATGGAATCCAAATAAAAATTCCTCAGGCCACTGGTTCCCCTGACACTGAGGAGAGGGGCAGGACCCAAAGTCTCACAGCCAGACAGCAAAATTCTGCTGGAGCTGCTCAATATTAAACACAAAACTGCTCCCAGGGTCAGGAATGACATTTCCTTGGCTGGACAAGTGAAAGCTCCCTGGCTCCTTGTGCTGTGGAATTAAAAGCACAGGGCTGGGAGGGAGGAGGAGCTGTGAGGCCAGCTCAGGACTGTGCAGTAAAATGCTGTGGACAAATTTCAAGCTGCAGAACTGGGGTGATCCTGGGAATGGCTGGAGCTGAGCCAGGGGAGGGGCAGGGTGGATTTCAGGGAAAGGTTCATCCCCAGAGGGTGCTGGGGCTCCCCAGGGAATGGTGACATTCCCATGAGCTCCAGGAGGGTTTGGGCACCGCTCCAGGGGTGCCCAGGGTGGATTTTGGGGTGTCTGTGCAGTGCCAGGAGCTGCATCCATGACCTGTGGGTCCCATTCAGTAAACCATCACAGGTGATTTTAGAGTTGGCAAGGGTGGAAGGACAATATCAAGAGAGCAGAGTGACTCTGGCCCCTCTCTCATCTTAAATAACATCAGGAGTGGCCATCCTCTCTGCTGGAAGCCAGGGAAAAGGCACAGATCCTTCATCAGGCTCTGTGACCAGCACCAGAGCCTTCACAAACACTGCTTCCCACTCCGCTCACCCTTTAACCACAGCGCACACAATCTTCATTTGCATCTGCCTCTTACTCCAGTGAGGAACAAACCCAGGTGAGGAGCAAGGAGGAAGTGTCCCACAGGAAAAAGCCACGGTCTGGAAGGCTGGAATCGTGGCCCTGGGTCCCACAGCCTGCATTCCAGCCCTGCCAGAGCCTTACCCAGGCTGGAGCGCGTGTTGGAGCGCTCGATGATCGCCCTCTTGCTGGGGTTGTTGAGCACAGACCTCTTGGCCAGCGAGATGTCAGCTGTCACCCTGGTGATGGATATCCTGGAGGGAGAGCACAGCACACACACACACACACCACTGGCACTTCCAGCCACAGCCCATCCCCAGGGCAAGCACAGCCAAACACATTTCCAGGTGAGTTGTGGCATCACTAAAGAACAACTCAGAGAAGCGCTGGGTAACTGGGAAGTGTTTCCTGTTCCCTGAGCTCTGGTATGGAGTTCCTGCCGTTCTCCTTTGTCCATAAATTAACTGTTCTCCTCCCAGCTCACTCCTCTCCTGCATGAACCCACACTGTGCCGTGAATGCTGCGAGTTATGTGAGGTCTGGGGCACTCAGAACCAGGGAGCTGCAATTTCCTCTTCCCTCAGAGTCACACCAGGAGTGAACCCGGCCCAGCTGAGTAAACCTGGGAGCTGAGAAAACCAAGTGGAGCTCTCTGGGCTGCTGGAAATCAAATTTAACTTCACTGCACCTCTTTAACCTAAGGCAGGTGATTTATTTACTTCAGCTGTCAGTGAGTTAGAAAGACACAAAATGTTACAGAGCAAAGCCCACACAATCCCTTCATGTAAAATCCATTTAGGAGGCCTGGGATGAGCCAAGGAAAAACAGAAAGAAAGCAAGCTGGGAATGACCAACAGCTTTGCACAGAACCTAAAATTTATGCAGCTCTAATTTTTAAATTAGAATTAAATTTCTAAGTGAAATTTTCAGCTGCAGGGTTAAAAAGAAGGGCAGTTATTTTTCAGTGTAATACACAAATAAACGCATTGCCAGAAAATACAGTAGAGGCCAAAAGTAAAAATGAATTTAAAACAGAAATGAATGGATTGTGGGTCTTTGGCTCACTGGGAGGTTGCAGTTACAAAGGAAGGTGCTGGCAAAGCCAAGGAATTCAGAGGCAGGGAAGGAGTCAGAAGTCTTTGATGAATTTGGAAAGCTCTTCCTTGGACACTCAGCTCCTTTCTTGGTAATGCAGACCTCTCCAAAACTGCAGGAGAGATGGAAAGAAAGAAAGAAAAAAGCAAAGGCAGGGAGGAGAAAGACCACAAAGCCGTAAAAGTTGGCAGAAGGAAGAAGCAGCTCTTTCCTGAGCTCCTCAAGAGCTAAAATCAATGGTCTCAGGCTGCTGGTGGCACTGAGCTGAAATTTCATACTGCCACCTGATCCAGCTGCCAGGGCTGCTGATGGAGTTAGCATTTCCAGAAAATCACTTGGGCTGAGCAGCTCAGAACAGGCCAGGAGAGGAGATACTTTGCACAGAAGTTGATCATTAAATGTTCTCTCTGAGCTGTTCACTTCAGCACTGGCACCTCCTCACTCCCCAGATCCATCAATCCTGCTCCAGCTCTTCTACAGAAGATCATTTTCCCTCCCCTGTGCCCTTGGTTTGGGTGTTTCAAGCCTGACTTAGTGTTATTTATTACCAAAACAGCTTCTTTTGCCAGCTGGAATATCCTGAACTAAGTGGGAAGGGCAGAACATCCCCACAAGGACTTTGGGGATGCCACGTGCCAGTGCTGCCAGCAAGGAAATCCAAATTATCCTCTGCAGCTCACCAGGAAATGCTCCAGCTGAAGATGAACCCTCCTTACAAATCTTTTCCTGTGTTTTATTTCTCAGCATTTCCTTCTTCCAAGCACCCTTTTCAGTAGTTCTGCCTACTTAAGGCAGTGAAAATGAAATCTTAGATAAGGAATATTTTAGAGCTGATTTTTCTGAGGTGTTGGGAAGACCCTGAGACAGAATTCTTGTGTTAAACTAAGAAATCCTAGCCCAGCCACGGCAGAAATGCAGACAAATGCACCCCTAGTAACATATTAACTGTGTCCCACTCTTCAGGAGTGACACAAAGCCAGAAAATCAGCTTTGATCATGCAGCAAACCCTCTGGGCATGAGAAAAATAAATAAAATACTTCACTGAAATGTTAGCAACGCATGGGCAAAGCAGCATGAGAAGGACAGAGTTTCTCACCTGCCATCAAACCTGTGCTTCAGGAAGTCAAAGAGAGCTTTCTGCATCATGTCTGTCACCTTGGCAGAGGGGAGGAGATTGAGCAGGGGGATGGACAGCCAGAGAAAGAAGCCAAAAGGAAGGAAAGAGGTGAGTAGAAGGCAGGGATCCAGGCACCAATCCACACCCTGGCCGGGCAGAACCATCCCAGAGCCATGCTGCTGCCACAGTGCTCGCTGAGGGATCCGTGGAAGGTTCCAGATTTGCTGTGTGCTCCTGTCCTGAGCCCCCCTCACCCCCTCCAGCAATGCTGGAACCCACCCAGGGCACAGGAAATATTCCTCTGCCTGTCCTGAGCACTCCTGAGCCTCAGGAAAGCACCGCTTTTGACCTCTGAGCATAGAGAAAGCTTCCGAAATTTTAGCGTAAATTAAAATCTACAAATATATGAAATAAATGAAATTGTAATTGATCACAAAATAAAAAAATTAAAACGTTATATTTTTAAAATAAATTTAAATTTTCAAACATTATCTAATCTTCTTACTCTTTATCCACTCCATTTTCTACAATATTAATAACACAAAATTGTTACTTTAAAAACCCACATTATAAATATTACAAATACATAAACAAATAATTAATAATTTAATAAATAATAAAAATAAAATACACTTTAAAAATTAATTAAATAAATTATCTTTAAAAAGTTTTAAAACCACATATCTTATAACTTTCTAACACCTTTCTCCTTACATACTACATCTAATGTATAAACAACACACTAAACTATACATAAAAAAAATAATAAACGACAGATCTAAAAACCAAATTCCAAAAATTCCTTCCCAAAGCTCCCCAGCACAGCACAACCACAGGGGATGTTTGCTGGACAGAGCACTGAGGTTTCTCCTACACAACATTTTTAGAGTGGGTTTCAAACTCCAGGCATGGGATCTGTCATGCTGGGATTGTTCTCAGAGAGGGATAAAAATGAGAGCAAAAAAAAAAATGGGATGTTCCCAAGGCTGGAGGAGGGAACATATCTGAGCTGTCATCTGTGCCACCTGATTTATTGAGCAGCTCCTTGTCCTTTCCAGGACAACTCAGGCTGGCAATTATTATCTGCCAGGCAGCAGCTTCAGCAAAGCCCCCAGGCCTCCCTGCCACTTTATTGCTCTCCTTCCAACTGATTCCTTCTTTTAACCAGAGAAAAAGAGTCAAAATCATCTCCCCCAAGTAAAATCAAGTATTTTTATAATTGAAATTAACATTCCTTGTTACTATTTCCACATATTTGTATGTTCAAGGTGTTTAGTGTTGTTTTCTTTATAAAAAAAGAGACAGGGTGGCAGATTTGAAGAGGTTTTTATGAACAAACAGCCTCTCTCCCCTCCAAACTCGAGAGGTAAATTGATCTGTGCAGCACAGAGGGAATTTACTCCTGTCAAAAAACTTCCCCATCAAATGAAAAGGCAGAGAGCAGAACATGAAGTTCCTGCTCTGCTGAGCTGCACCTTCAGCCACCCTCATAACAAAACCAAACCAGAACTCTGCATGATGCCAGGGCTGTCACCCCCCAAAAAAACCATTCCAGTATGTTTAATAATATCCTATAAATTACTGACAACATTAATTAAGCTTAACGAAGTGTATCTTTGATTTGATGTTCATTTAGCCCCTGGTTCAGCACTTCCCAGATGGTTGAGCTCCCTAAACTGCCCTGCTCAAGGTCTCTGCTCGTGCAGCTCATGGTAAATGCTCATTTTTAGGCAGCGGCCTAAAAAAAGCTGTCCTGGTTATTTGGGCACATTGTCCTGCCCACTTCCACCTTGGGAATCTTTTAGGAGGGTTAAAGGTTTCTTTGCAAAATATTTCAATTTGTTAATAAAGTGAAAAAAGGAGAACAAGGAGGCTGCTTCAAATGTTTTGCTAATTAAGTTGAAAGCACGGGCTGGTTTGATGAACATTTTTCATGTGTGGAGTCCAGCTCATTAATCTGACTGCTTGTAGCAGACACAAATTCTCTTTTTTACTTGATTTAATCAGGAATGAGTGCACTGCAAAGAATGGATTTGCACTGTGCTTAGAACAGCACACAAGTCAGAAGTAACTCTTAGCTCTTACAGAACATTTTGGTAATTATTTAAGCTAAATCCCTTGAAATGATCATAAACCAGTTGCACCGAGCCAGACATGGAATTAGTGAGGATGATCAGAGATAATAAAAGTTGAATTCATTGCAAACACCTCAGTCCATACCTCATAGCCTTTGAGTGATGGGCCCACCAACACCACAGGTCTCATTGATGGCACTACATCGTAGGGGGGAATGTGTTCTGTCTAGAGGGAAAAAACAACCTTCAGCTCATCAGTCAAACAACATCCACAGGCAAATCCTGGGAATTATGAGGTAAAAGGCAATAAAATGGGAACAGAAGCATTACTTACCACTTTTTGTTTCTGTTTTGCTAGAAGACCAAATGAGAACTTGGTTAAAACACACCCAGGCAAGCAGCAATCCATCTGCCAAAGCACTTGGATTTCTCTCTGTGCACCTCCCTCTGCTCAGGCCTGACTAAACTGGGATATCTGTACACTAAACTGGGCAATCTGTCCACGAAACTGGGAATTCTGTGCATTAAACTGGGATATCTGTACATTAATTGGGCAATCTGTCCACGAAACTGGGAATTCTGTGCATTAAACTGGGATATCTGTACATTAATTGGGCAATCTGTCCACGAAACTGGGAATTCTGTGCATTAAACTGGGATATCTGTACATTAATTGGGCAATCTGTCCACGAAACTGGGAATTCTGTGCATTAAACTGGGATATCTGTACATTAATTGGGCAATCTGTCCACGAAACTGGGAATTCTGTGCATTAAACTGGGATATCTGTACATTAATTGGGCAATCTGTCCACGAAACTGGGAATTCTGTGCATTAAACTGGGATATCTGTACATTAATTGNTGGGCATTCCATTCTTTAAACTAGGCATTTTATACATTAAACTGGGCATTCTACACATGAAACTGGGCATTCTACACATGAAACTGTGAATTATGTGAATTAAACTGGGCATTTTGTGCATTACACTGGGAATTCTACACATTAAACTGGGCATTCCATACATTAAACTGGGCATTCTGGGGCAGCTGCGACTGTTCCCAAGGTTATCAGCAATATATATTTATTATAATTAATATAATGATATATTTATTGTTAAAAGTATTAAATAAATAAGTTATTTAAGGTTTCCTTCAATAAATCCTGTCTTACCTGTGGCTGTAGGTGTGGCTCGAAACGTGCCAGAAACCATCTCTCCAAGGCTTGAAGAAGAATTCCCACTGGATTTCCTACAGCAGCAGAAGAGCCCCATTAACACCAGGCACCCCAAAATGTGGGAGGTTTGAGGAATTGGCCCACAAAATACAAATATAAATGACTCTAACTAACAAAGCTAAAAATTAACTGTTTTATTATTATAACATGGAACTTTATCATCCAAATCCTGGAGCATCTCACTGAACTCAGGAATTTCTCTGTATATTGAGAACCACTGGCTGTCTCTGAAGTTGTGTCAAGAATTATAGATGAAATTTGGATGCTGTTCAAGCATTCTGAAAGCATTTCCAAGGTTTATCTCCCAGACCTTTTTCCAGGGATTTACAACCTCCAGGTCTGGCAGGGTGGAGCCTCAAAAGCCTCAGGCTGGAAGGTGAAGAATAAAGGATGGCAAAGCTGATCTTACAAAGTTTGGCAAATCTGGTTTGGGCCAAAATGGAGAGAAAAGAAAAAAAAAGAAGAAAAAAATCACAACCTAAGAAAAGCTGGGAAAAATCTGAGAGATTTTGAGCACTGTGAGAAATGGATTTGTAGAGAATTTTCAAAGTTTGACTGAAAGTTTACATAGTTTTTGTATATTTGTATGTAAACTCTGAGATAAGGTGTGCTGAATTAGAGAGGCCATGGAATACAACAGACATTGTTGAGAGAGAAATTTAACTGGAAATAAGTTTTAAAAAATGGCCTTGCAAACAGAGCAGATATTTGGGAGAGTTAGAACTGTGAAAGATGCATTGTAGTATGACTATAAATAATAAAATAATAAAATACTACAAATAAAAACATAAATAAATATAAAATTTATTTCTATATTTTATATAAAGATAATAAAATAACAGTAACTGTAAACACAAAATANAGTAATTATAAATATTTTTATTATAAATAATGAAAATAATAACAATTGGTGTTAGAAGTATTAGCAGCATTGTGTGGCAAAACTTAACAGGCTTCTAATAATTCTCTATAAATCATTTTCCCACAGAGCACCAAGGTGACTTAAGGCCAGAGGCACACAAAACTCTCAGAAATTCCTATTTATTTTATTATCTAATTATCCCTCACTGCTCTTTCCTAAAGTCAAATCCACTTTTTGTTTCTCATCACCAGCAGCTCCCACGCCCGCCCTCTGCAAATCCGAACTTCCAGTGGGAATCCCAAAGCCAACACTGCAAATGCCCTGCAATAAAGCAGCAGCAGGTGACCTTTGGAAATATTGCCCAGTGTGAGGGAGGATTTGAAGTGATTTGCAAAGGTCAGGGTGATGCCTTCAGTTTGAGCTTTTCTATTTTTCCCATTCTGTGCTGGTTCAGGGAGCAGTTCTGGGTTCATATTCAGGGTTGGGGAGCTCTTCACAGAGCAGGGACACAAAACAATTCCTTTCCAGCTGGGGACAAATTTGAGGCCCAAGAGTGGAAACAGCAGTGAAGGCAGAGAGGGAACAAGGAGGATGGAGCTTCATCAGCTGGAGCTGGAATTGGACAATGAACTCCAATGTGCTGATGGACCCAAACCTATCAAAGTGTGAGGCCTGGTGCCCAGGATCCATTTTGTGCCCATTTGTGGGTGTACAATAATTATTATTTCTATATTTCTATTTATCTAATATGTCCATATCAAAGTGTGAGGCCTGGTGCCCAGGATCCATTTTGTGCCCATTTGTGGGTGTCCAATATTTATTATTTCTATATTTCTATGTATCTAATATGTCCATATCAAAGTGTGAGGCCTCCCCCTCATGACTGGGGATCCATTTTGTGCCCATTTGTGGGTTTGCCTTGGGTGCAGCCCCAAGGGGTTCCTGCACTGCCCAGCCTGGATCCTTGCAATAAATCCCTTTTATCCTTTTATTCTACCCATCTCTGTTCCCAGGCAGGCCCCAAGGGCACTCTCACCCTCCGTGGAAGCGGCCCCTCTTCTGCTCCTGCTGGATGCGGATGTTCTCCAGGCGCAGCGGGCTCGGGATGAAGCCGATCTCGCAGCCCTCCTTCACCAGCCTCCCTATCCACCAGTCGTTGTTGTATTTCTGCAACACAGGGAGGTTCCTGACTGCTCCAGCTCCCCAGTTCCCTCCCTTTGTTATCCACACTCCTTAATCCATGCTGGATAACCAACCAGGCTCACTCTGATGTGCAGATCGGAGCAGCGAGGCCGTTTCCCCTCGTCCTGTTCCTTGCTGATTTAATTTCAAGGTTGATTTAATGAGCAGAACCCATTTCTTGGAGCTGAAGTCACCAAACATAAAAATAACACCTTCAGCTTCCCCATCAAACATTGTTTGTCACATTTTAATGGTCTAGACAAAAGATCACCACTTTTCCTTTCTCCTTTCCAGGTATTCCTGCACTGCCCAGGCTGGATCCTTTCAATAAATACCTTTTTATTCTTTTATTCTACCTAATCTCTGTTTCCATGTCAGCCTTCCTAGGTAGTTGGAGGGATGTTATTAACAGGTTATGACAGATTAAGGAAACTTCACCTTTAGGAAGAAACTTTAATATATACCTGAAGTATAGCATTTTATCACTGACCTTTAGTGACATATATTTTTCTGCTTTATTGAAAGTCTGGTCTGTCCCTAATGATGGCAAGATGAAAAGCAGGATCCTGGTGGATATTGGAGTGGAAAAGGATTTGTTGTAGCTGCTGCCAGCAGAGCTTTTGAAGAAAAGTATCTGAAAAGCCTCTCTCTGTTCTGCTTCATTAGGCAGCTCAGTGTTCAAAAGAAACATTGCTTTTCACAACTGACTCTGCAGTCATTAAGAGCAGCACGAGTGAATGGGTTTTGTTTGCCTGCCTCGAGGAAAAAGCCATCAAAGACATCTCATCTTCAAGATCATCCCTGCTCCTGGCTCCACATTTGCAAGCCCTTCAGAAACACCGAGTTCCTGCTGTCAGAGGTGCAGCAGCAGTGCCTGGTGATGACTCTAAAACACAGAGCCTCAGCACTGAAAAATAAATGGGTTTTTATCCACCTAGATATTTGAACATTAACCCAATCATAAATATAACAAAAACCAAGAGAATGCAATCCTCATAGCCTGAAAAACCTCTTTATCCTCTTTTATATATTTAGGCAAGAGGTTCCATTAGTTTATCATTCCAACTAAGTATTTATTCCTCCTGCTGTTCTGACCTTGATCCAGACAGTGGCAGTGAGCAAAGCTTTATTGGAAGTATGTTAAATTACAGAACTACTTCCAGGCAGTGAACCAGACAAATCCTTCAAGATTCAGCATCCTGCTGCTGGAAATCAGTGAACTGAGAGGGTGTGGAGTCCCCATCCCTGGCAGTGTCCCAGGCCAGGCTGGACAGGGCTTGGAGCAGCCTGGGACCGTGAGAAATGTCCCTGCCCAGGACAGGGGTGGTACTGGATGGGCTTTAAGGTCCCTTCAACCCAAACCAGTCTGACTCTACAAAACCAACCCCGGCAAAAACCTGAGTTCCAAGGGCACTGCCTGCTCCATTTTGGCTCTAAAGGTACAGCCTGACCAAGGGAATCCTTCTGCATGGACCTCTGAGTGATGCCTCTGGACACGGGATCAGCATCTGCCCCTCTGGAGAGGGACTGGGGACAAGGCATGGAGGAACAGGACACAGGGAATGGCTTCCACTGCCAGGGGGCAGCGATGGGTGGGATTTGGGGAGGGATTCCTGGCTGGAATGGATTTCCCAGAGCAGCTGTGGCTGCCCCAGATCCCTGGCAGTGTCCCAGGCCAGGCTGGACAGGAGCAGGCTGGGATGGTGGAAATGTCCCTGACGTTGAAGGTCCCTTCCATCCCAAAGCAGAGCGGGTTATGCTGAGAGCACCTCACACACAAACGCCAAGGCTGCAGTGAGGAGCACAGGATTTATCTGCATGAGGTCATTCCCTCCCCTCAGCTACTCGGTGTGTGGGAGGAGCACGTTCCCTCCCCTGCTTGCCATGCCATGATTCCTTCTGCTCTGTCAGGAATTGTTGCCATCTCATCCTTGAAGCAAGAACACGATGTATGGTTTGGAGGAGACAGATGAGACATACAGGACAGCTCCCCAAAATAGCAGCTCCTCCCTCACTGCCTCTGCTCCATCCTGCCACAGGGTGACCCGGCTTTGTGCCCAGCTTAGCAACATTCCAAAGGCTGGAATCATTGTTCTGGTCCAAAAGCAAATCCTGCAAAGCCTGTCAGCAGCTTGAGGAACCATTCCCCAAATCCTGCTGAGTTACAGCTCCAGGCAGGCTGAGCTGACAAACACCACTAAGCCAAGATGGTTTACAGCTCCTGGGTTTTTAGACCTTGGAAGACAACTCATGGAATGCCAAGACATGGATTTGGGACACTTGCCTGGAAAAAATGGACAGGGCAGCGTGACAAGAGTTTAGAGCGTGCAACTCAATCACTGCCCTGACAATAAAGGTGGCCACATCCAGAAAACCAAGATTAAAATCTGGAAAAAGGGAATTTACTGCTCTTCCCTCTCAGGGAGAGGGGATGTGAAGCAGTTCCCTGTTCCAGCACCAGAGGAGGGGCAGCAGCAGGTGTTTTCCTCCTGAATGTGCTCTGTCTAAGGGAGATCAGTGCTCTGGAGTGATGATGAACACGTGTTCAAAGAAAGACACAGATGAGCACTGAACACCCCAAAATAAACCCAAAATGCAGAGATGAAAAAGTGCTTTTGCAAGCTGCAAGCCTCTGTACCAATCCACAGCACAACGGGGGGTTATGCAAATGTGGAGGCTCACTTCAGATAAAAAATTGCAGAAAATATGCTCAGCATGCAATAAAATGCAATTTTCTCTACCAAAGCCATACTCAGGGCTCATTTATTCCCATTTTTTCCCCTTATTTGTTGCATCTGTCCTCTTCAGGATTTTCTTTGCTTACTGTGTTATCCTCAGTGTTACTTCCTCTCTGGAAGGGAGCCTAGCTGGTGTTTTTTGAAGACCTGATGTGACCTGGTGCTGCTCCATGGAATCCCTTTCCACTGCACCATCTCTGATCCACCACAAACTCATTCTGATGAAAGAAATCTGAACTCACCCCTTCAAAGTACATTATTTCCTTCCCGTGGGATCAAATTCCAAGGTGTTGGTAACACCAGGTGTTCCAAAAGGGCAGGATAGGCACCCCAGGGTGCAGGAGCTCCGTGAGGGATGAAGAGCCACCTCATCCTCACTGTGCCCTGCTGGATGTGGCTCAGCTGTTCAAATCAAAGCCCCTGGCCTGTAAAAAGATCCCCTTCTCCTTGGTTTTACCTCTTTAATGTGGAGGAAGTCCTTGGCATCGAAGGAGATAGCAGTGCTTGGGACAGGAACATCTTCATCCAGAGCCCCACAGTAACTCACGTTGGTCTTGACAGCAAATGCTACTGGTTTGGACTGCAAACAGAACGAAAAAAAACACATCAAAAACACTGGGAACTTTTCATCCATAAAAATTCAGCCTTAATAATTTCACCCAAGCCAGCAGAGCTCAGCTCCCTGGAGAATATCCCCATTTAGAGGAGAATATTTACACTCAACTCCCCAAACACCTTCTCTGCAGATTCTTTGACTCAACTGCCAAAGTATTTCAAAAGAAAATGAATTTGAGCAGCAGGCAGCAGGTAAGTGGCACTTCCCTGGTGAAAGGAACCCACCTTGGCCCTCTCAAGCTGGATGGCTGCTTGCTGCTCCCTTTCCTGGCGGATTGCTTCCCTGTCCTCTTCCAAAGAGACATCAGAGTCTGAGGGTCTGCTCGTGTACGAATCTGCTGAGCCCTGAAAGGAAAGCCAGGTCACTAAGAAAGCACAGGTGAGGAACAGAGACACCCTCCCCAATCAAATTTAAAAAACACTTTTAAATTTTTTTTTTTCGAGTGTGTTTTCCCAAGTGTTGGATTAAAAACACCGGAAACAAGTTTCAAAAGATGGAACCATGCAACCAGAGCAGATATTTGGGAGAGTTAGAACTGTGAAAGATCCATTGTAGCAAGATAAAAACAGCAGTGATTGGTGTTAGAAGTGTGAGCATCATTATGTGGCAAAAGCAACAGGCTGAAAAACATTTATAATGTATTGGAACCAGGAAATCGGCTTCTGATTGATGTAACATCTTCTGTGTCTCACCCATCTGTGAGACTGAAAATGGAATAAAATCTTTTAAAACAACTCTCAGTTGCCCCATCTCTACTAGAGCTGTATATTTTTAATCCAACAAAAAAGACAAAAATCTCCTTCACTTTCCTACTGACACAGTGAAATCCAGCTCAGCTGCGGGCACTGTCCAAAAGTCTTTACAATCTTCATATCCTGTTTGACAACCTCAGACTCAGGATTGTCAAGGGTGAGGTCACATCAAATATAATTAAGGAACTATAAAGCTTGGTTTGAATCATCCCTCCCCATGAATATGCTCCATTGTGTAAGGACTTTGTTCTCATTCACACAGAGCTTTGTTCTGGGCTTCCAGGGGGAGGAAGTGGCAAAAATGACATTATTAAAGCTGCTCAACAGCTCTGCATGGATGTAACATGAACCCAGCAGATTCAGGCAGCAGCAGAGAGCAGCAGCCTGTGAGGGAGGAAAGAAGGTGCTGACAAAATTGTCTCTGTTGGAAGTTTTAGCCTTTCTATTTTTCACATTCTGTCCCTGAGTGCCACCTCCAGGAATTGCTAGGACACCTCCAGGGATGGGCACTGCAAACCTCCCTGGGCAGCTGCAATCCCTGAGCTCCCTTTCCATGGGGAAATTCCTGCTGCTGCCACCCTGAGCTCCCCTGGCCCAGCCTGAGGCCGTTCCCTGTGCTCCTGTCCCTGTTCCCTGGGATAAAATCCCAAATCCCCCCGGCTGTGCCCTCCTGGCAGGGAATTCCAGAGAGGGAAAAGATCCCTCGGGATCCTCCTTTTCTGCAGCCTGAGCCCCTTCCCAGCTCCCTCAGGAATTCTCCATTCCCTTCCCAGCTCCCTCAGGAATTCTCCAGCCCCTTCCCAGCTCCGTTCCCATCCCTGGCCACTCTCCAGCCCCTCAGTGTCCCTCCTGTCCCAGAGCTGTCCCCAGTCCTGGAGGTGCCCCAGCAGTGCCAGCACAGGGATGGTCCCTGTCCTGGTGCTGTGTCACAGCCCAGGAGCCTTTGCCCACCTGGGCAACTGCTGTTTATCCATCCTGGTCTGAAGCGATCCAGCACAGCTCAGTGAGGGAATTTAACCACACCAGCCCCCTGCGCTGGACACACAGCGCCCATACTGGTTTGTACTGGTGTGTGCTTAACAGTGACTTATTCAGCGCTGTCAGAAGCAAACAGCCCGAGGCAGAGCAGCTGATGCTGCCAGGCCACCCCCGGCTGCTGTGCCAGGCTGAGCTGTGCCCGTGTGCCAAGTGCCAGGATTGGTACAATCACAGCCGCATGATCCCGGCTCTCCCGAGCTGTTCCTGGCTTATCTGGAAGATGCAGCCCCAGGCCTGTGACTCACAGGGTGCTGAGCTGCAGCATCACGCTGAAAATCAGGCACCGCTCCGCAAATAGCAGCGAGAGGGGCAGAAAAGGAGCCAGACTTGTACTGAATTTTGGGTTCTGTTTGAAATGTCTGACTGGAGATCAGAATTATTGCCAGAAATATTGACAGGATATTGCCCAACAATCCAACACAAACACTGCTGTCTGCTCAGCACCAAGTGCAGCCAGTTCTGCTCTGACAGCTCCCACTTGCTGAAACTGCAGTAGGGAATGAGAGGAAAAGAAAGAGGAAAGCATTTCCCATCTTTTTTTGTACACCAAGATGTTCCTAAAGGAGGAATTTCTTAATGGAAAGGGTGGTCAGACACTGCCAGGGTGGAACCTCCATTGCTGGAGGGGTCGAGGGAAGGACTGGACGTGGCACTCTGGGCTGGGGACAAGGGGAGGGTTTGGGCACAGCTTGGACTCGATCTTGGAGGGTTTCTCCAAACTTGGTGATTCTGGGATTCTGTAAAAAGACCCTTTAACTTGTTTTCACACTGCTTAGAACAGCAGCCTGGCCAGTTGGGGATATCACCTGTGCCCACAGCTTCACACAGAATATTTGAGGACCAGTTATCAGTCCCACCCTTACCTAACCCAAATCCCACGACCCTCTGGGAGACAGAAGAATTCTGTCAAGTGATTTCAGTGATTTCAAGTGAGACCAGATTTGGCAATTTGAAAGAAACAGGCTTTTTTAGATAATTACATTATTTGAGTCAATGAAAGACTCCTTGGTTACTTCACAGCCTTTATACTTTGGGCTCCTGTGAATTCATTTTTTTGTACAATTTATTATTTTTTTTCTCCCTCTCTCATCAACTAATGTAATTCAGCTCAGCTAAAAACGTGGAGGTTTGAAGCCATCCCAAAAACACCAGGGAAAGGGTAAAGCAGAAGGAACAGTGGGCCTGTTTATTTTTATTCTCCTGCTCCCTGACTGGTCTCACACGTGAGGCTGAGGGGAACATGTGCCGAGGTGGGAAGGGTGACACAATATTCCTGCTGAATTTTAGGGAGGAAAAAGCGACATGAATCCCTTTCCTGGACCCTACAACATCCACCCTTTGTGTTCACTGAAGGAATAATCAACCTTCAGCTGTTGCAGCTAAAAAAACAAAGACTTACTGAGCTTGCAAATATTTTTTTCCCCACGTGCCATAAATCCACAGCTCTGGATTGCTCTCCCTCCATCCCTAAGGAATGCTCTGTCACACTGCTCGTGCAATTAGAGCAGCAATCCATTAGCAGCTCCAATCAGCCAGACGACAGGCTGGAAATCTTTTTCTCCTGAGGAGATTTAGGGTGCAGAGAGCCTTTGGGGAAACCTCCCTGCTCACAGAGAGCTCCTGCCTCCTCCATTAGTGCCTCACTGCAGCAACCCTCCCACTGGGAATGCATTCCTGCATCCTGCAATGTCCTCCCCCACTTCTTGGGAATGGTGGAGCTGGAATAAAATCCCAGCTGGGGACAGCATGGAATGCTTCAGGGAAAAAAAACAAACCTCCTGTTCCATCCTGCGCTCCTCTCACTTCCTCCCCAACACCACTCCCACCTGGCACCTCCCAGCTTCCCGACAGGTTTTTGGATACTCAGGGCAGTCTCATCCTGCAGGACACAGGAAACCAAATTCCCAAAGATCCCCGAGGTCCTGCCCTGGTGCCGAAGCCAGAGATCACCCAGCAGACCAGAGAGCTGAACCAGAGGTCACTCAATGCTTTTAAATTGCTCAGGGGCTCAACTGAGCTTCTGATTCCGTATTTCATGGTATTTTATTTCTATGAAAAATTCCCTGTTTTAGCAGACATGGAATCATGGGATTCCAGACTGGTTTGGGTAGGGAGGGACCTTGCAGCTCATCTCTTTCCAGGCCAGGGACCTTCCACAAGCCCAGGGTGTTGCAAGCCCAGCCTTGGACACTTCCAGGGATGCAGGGGCAGCTTCTCTGGGAAATCTGTGCCAGAGAACAATTCCTCCCCCACATCCCACCCATCCCTGCCCTGTGAGCCATTCCCTGTGTCCTGTCCCTCCAGCCCTTGTCCCCAGTCCCTCTCAGCTCTCCTGGAGCCCCTTCAGGCCCTGGGATTGCTCTGAGGACTCTCCAGAACCTTCTCCTGCTCAGGCTGAGCACGCCCAGCTCTCCCCCCTTGCACAGACAGGAACTTTCCACCAGCCCATCCTCCTTTCCCCAGACAAATTCACCACAAACTGGGGCCTCCAGTCAAAAAAAAGTGTCCTCAGCCCTCTGCAAGTTGTGGGAGAATCGAGGCCAGATTCTCGTCTGTGACAGTTCCCAGAGAGCTGCCAGAGCTCCTGACACAGCACAGACAGGCACAGGGATGGCTGCAGGGCCATATGCTGCCATGTGCTCCAGAAATCAGCTAAAAAAACCCCACAGTGGAGTATGGACCCCACAGCAGGGTTACTGACCCCACAGCAGGGTTATGGGACCCCACAGCAGAGTCACTGACCCCACAGCAGAGT
>VXBU01014669.1:0-53402 GCA_013400315.1 Bombycilla garrulus
TTTTTTATATGCTAACTTTTTTTCTTGCAATGCTATCTTGAACTTCCCTATTAAGACATATGCAGTTTTTTTACCCCATAGCATTAGCTGCTGGCAATTTTTCTGTATTACAATACAAAGTTTAGTCAAATCTTGGATATAGTTAAATCTCCTACTTTATTATCACAAAATAATCAGCTTCTCTGATCTTAACATTTTCTCATCAATAATGAGCCTTTGTCTTTGTTCATCTTGTCTCTTAGGATTAAATAATATAAAAGCACATGTAAGCTCCCACTCTGCTACTCAGTATTTCACATATCAATCAACTTTAAGTTATATATTTAGTTAAATGTTTTCCAAAAATTATAGCAAGAGTGTCAATTAAAACCACTGTTGCTGGAAAGGCTTTACACAGATTTTCTTCATTGGTCTGAGACCACAAGGATAATCCTGGTTGGTAATTCTTAAATTTTTGATATTTCATTTCTTTCTCTTTCATGTCTCTTCTAACTACCATTCATACCAATTCTTCTTTTTGCCTTTAAAATGTACCAGATAACCAAAGATCACCCATGCAAACCACTCACATTCGTCACCTTATTTTCAGAACTTGTCAATTACTTTTCTTTCCCCCTAGCCAGTGAGTAGTCATGGAGCTGTCAGAGGTACACAAAACCAACTCTACTCAGGTAACTAACTCACAACCAAAACCAATGGCCAAAAACAAACTCACAACAAGGGTAACCACAATAACAACCCAGTGACATTCCACAGGTTATGGGTTCACTATGACATGGATCTTTAGGAACAATGACCTAAAGCATGCACTCACACACAGACACACACAAAGGCCTCTTGCTCAGGCTTTTATGACAAAGGAGTTGGTTTGCCATTATGCCCTTGACTAAATTCTAAATCAATGGAAAAAAAAAATCACATTTCATCTTCAGTAAGTTGCTACCAGAATACCATCATCAACTGATGCTTTGATACTTTTCAGTGTTCATCTCAAGGTTTTATTATTATAAAACATGTTGCTTTCACAAAATAATTCAACTTTTGAAAAGTGACAAAACCAGCTTTATAACACGCGAAAGAAAATACCCCATATCATCCATAATCTATGTAGACTTTCCATTATCATCAGCAGCACGCAGCACAATGAAACTCCAGTAAACTACCAAGACTGCTGCCAGCAGCAAGTCAAAGAAATGGTTATTTCCTTCTACTCCCCCTCTCAGGGAGATACTTCCCCACTTTCAGGAAGAAGTATCTAGAGTATTTTGTATGGGTTTCTATACCTCAAAAAAAATATAAGCACTTTGAAATGAGTACAGCAGAAATCACCAATATGATTAGAGGGCTGAAACATAAAGATGCGGACAGAAAGGTTGAAAAGGTTGTCAGTCTTGCAAAGGATAAAAAAGGACAAGGGAAAACTTACTGTTGTCTCAAATGACCTGACAGAAGGCTGGAAATAAGAGAGAACCAGAATTCTTGGAGGTGCTCCAAAAGCAAGAGATATTTCAACAAAAGATATCTCAAAAAATATTATGAAAAAAAATCACCAGAATTACCAACATGGGAACAGGTTGTCCATCTCGACATCTCCAACTTTAGAATTACCTCAAACTCAGTTGGAGAAAATCCTGAGCAACATGAACTAGACTGGTCCCTTTACAAAAAAATATTGGACTTTCAGATGACCTTCAGGGGTTTCTTTCTTGGTTCATGTCTCTGAAATATCTCTGGATATACTCAACAAAGGTTTTCTACAGTCTGAAGCTAGGCCCTCTTTTACTTCTTTATTCTTGCAATAGTATTTCTTTCATACCTCGACAACATCTTCAGTTTTTCAATCACTTCAATGCCCCTTCAGAATCAACATATTTTATAACTCCTGTGCAAACATCTGCTGAATCTTCAAATCTATTCTATACTGTTCTGTGCTCCTTTTTCTAGCGAAAATTCCTCAGTGGATTATTTACACAGACATAAGACTTCCTTTTCTAGATCAACACTGTTATACTTTTGGCATATTAGCTGGCAAAATTCATCAACTGTGTATTTGAGCACTTCAATTTGATTTTACTTAATGATAATAAAATTCACTTAAAGCATCATTGAACATTCTGATCCCCGCTTCCTCTACCAGATACCTCTTGTTATGCAAAGATTTTGATGAAAAGAGTGCATAAGCAGACCCTTCAGCAGAGTGGAAACCAGCTCATTCTTCGCATGCCATCATTTGGCTACAGAATCATTTTCCATTTCTCATCTTTCTGGTTTTAGACACAAAGCTTTAGAAATAGTCAAGGACTGTTCCCAATTTGAATGTAGTGAATAGCTTGCTGATTCTACTTTAGAGAGTCTTGTGTTAAATCGCCTTAAGACTGTGAAGAAAACTGTCTCTAATTTCTTTCCCAAGTTTTGTTATAATCAGTAAATTAAGTTTAAGCTACAAAAAAGTATCCCCCAACTCCATAGTAAGAAGAACAAAAGCAGTTGCTTTGCTGTCCTCTGTACAGGAATTCATGCTGCCAACAAGAGATCTTGAGATCTGGACCTGGCCCACTAACGCACTTAAGCTTTCATTTAAAGTTTTGTAAACCACTCACTTGAACAAAGATGAAATTTAGTTCCATGCTGCCCTTTAAGCATCTACTTGCTGTACTAAATAAAATATTTAGTGTCTCCACTTCCTTTGAAAAATGAAGATATGGCACACTTGTATCACCCATGTGGGATGAGAGAGGTTTCAAAACTTAAAAATAGAAAAGAATAAGTAGTAAGCATCACCTGTAAAAAAGAAATGAATTTGACCCTGGAAACCATAGTCTTTAAATTGCTGCATGCACACACACACACATTTGGTATAAAAGTGTACTTCGCTGACTTTCCAGCTGTAGATCCAGTAACTCTCTTCTATTGGGTTTTGTCAAAACAATGTATTCAGTCCATTCAGTTAAATATTGAGGGATGTTAATCTTGTTAACTCTCATGTTCTTGCTGTCTGTGGAGACTCACAATCCTCTTCTGAGCCATTAACATGTTTGGCCTGAACATCATCTTGTCTCCCAAATTTTACTGTTTAATTACACATAGGAAACTATTTCCTCCAGTGGCTTTTAAAACTTCCAACCTATTAATTCAGGGAACATTCTTGGGAATTCTCCTAACATTATAAAGGCACTATAATTAGCTTCTAGACTTATTTTAATAGATTCAAGCAAACATGTCTATGGTGAGGTTTTCTTGCCTTTTTATCTTTGTACAACATTCTTAATATTATTAGGTATCAGCAGCAACAAGCTATAATACTTAAATCAGTAGAAACACTGCTAGGGTATAAAAGTCATGCTTTGACAAGAGTGGAATAAAGTTCTTGGTTATGGTAAAAAAAATATTGGATAATACACACCAAAGCATACACAAAAAAAAGGAGAAATTTGAGAATGCCATGCCATTCTATTAATAAAAATATTAAAAAAGAATTTTTTAAACAAAGTAAAAATACAATAGCCCCTATTCAATTTGCAAAGAAATTGAGCATTACAGCCCTTTAGCTGCTCTAAAGTACTACATCTCTGATACCAAAAAAGGAAGGGAAAAAAAAAAAATGTGTCAGGAAGTAAAAGAGACAGAATAACCTAAACTACTACTAAAACAACTTACTTCCACAGAAAGGAGAAAGGTTTTAAAGCCAGGAACACTTTCAAATACTTTGTTCCTCCACAGTGCTTTAAAAGCTAAAGAAGCTAAGCAAATATCAAACGAGATCTATATTCCTACAAGTCTATTAGGAAGTAAAAAAAAAAAAAAAATCACTCAAAGTCTATCATCCATCATGGATTCAACACACATCAATTATCTTATCAATTCTGAGGGTAAACACTTCATTTTCTGGGCTATTCTGATAAAATTTTATAAATATTTTTTTAAATGTGATCAATAAAATCTATCTGATCCAGAAGAATTTCCTGGTTTTTTTCTGTGAGGTTTTCCTACAGGTCACACATGTTAAAGTAAAATAGCCCAATATTACTGCTTTAAGCAGTCTATGATTTTCAGACATTTTTCTTCATACATCCCACTTACTTAAAAACCAAAACATTAATGCTATATTCTGTGGGTTTTTTGTTATATTTATGTAACTCCCAAGAATGTTAAAAGTATATCCAAAAGCTGAAAATTAAATCCATCAGCTGCTTACCCCTTTTTTGACAACAAAACGTAAGCTCCAATTTGCAAAGCATGTCAGCATTCTCATACTTCTCTTCTTCTGCCTTAACCCAAAAACAGGATTCTGTCATCTCCTGAGGCCTGATCTACAACCAAGAGACAAAACAAAATTTTATTAATTTTTTGATACTATGCAGAAACTGTGCTCTGTAAAGTCTAAAGCACATTAAATATTTAAGAGCTCTGTAAAATACGTGAACTTTTAATACACAACTCATCTTTAGAGTTGTTAATGTATTTCTCATTAAAACTAATAACCCTTAAAATAAGTGGGTTTGGAAAATCTGATTGCAACAATGCAGACAACACACTCTGTTATCCAAAATCTAAAAGGAGCAAATTAGCTTTGGTCTAGATTTAAAACTTCAGCAAACTTCAAATAATCTCTCAACACAGTTGCTTTAACCAGATACTAAGTATCTTACTGTTCAGAATGTAGCTTTGATTACTTCATTAATTATGAAAATATATTTACTGATTCATTTTGGTTTAAATAATTATAGTTTCCAAGCTTGTCACAATGGAGAATGAGAAGGAGAAAAAAAACAAAACCAAAATCAACCAAATCCCAAACCGAGTCTATATTTTGTCAGCCATTAAATTTTTGTAAGTATATTTAAGTACTACAGACAAATGGAGAGACCTGCACTCCCTTCTTTCCAGTCCAGGCTAGATTCAAGACACTTGTCTGGAACCTGTATAGATTAACAGTATAGTTCAGTGACTGATCCAACATAAGGAGTCTGCTGTAAAACGAGGCATAATAGGATCCAGGAGGCATAAGCAGCATCCTACTACCTAAGTGGTTTTATTATAGACCAGAACTGATTTTTCCAGGCATCTCATAGTCAACAGATATTTGCCCAGATGATTCATGGGTTAATGAAACAGTTTTCAGGAAACAATGAAAAGCTAAAGACAGAAAGGATTCATATTTTACATAATTTTAACTAATGTATAAATTGCTTATCTGATCTTACTAATGACAATCTATTTTCCCCAAGTTCAAAGTCAGATTTTACTTCAAGTATTTGTGATTAATCAACACTACCTTAGACCAGTTGAGTCTTTTCATGGTAACCTCAGGTTTGAATTCTTTTTTAGGCTTCATTCCAAATGGCAAAGCACATGAAGGCGGGGACCACTGTATTCCAGGTAGGCCTAGCAAAGGCGGTGCTGGAGGAGCGCCACCAAAACCCCGAGGAGCTCCCAAGCTGTTCAGAAGAGGTGGAGGAGGAGGAAGAGGCGGTGGTGGTGGAATTGCTCCACTAGAAGGCAGAGGTGGAGGAGGAGGGGGTGCAAACTGATGAGGTCCTGCACCTTCCAGTGGAACAACAGATGCATCTCCATGAGTTGATGGCAGAAAACCAGGTGGCACAGAGCCATACTGATAAGGAAAATATTCTTAGTCAGTTTCCCAGTTTTATCAACAAAATGCTCTAACAAACATAGTTTATAGATTAAATCCAGAAAGCCAGTTGAAAGTGCCATCAATGCCATCTGTCTTGCACAGAATAGTCATACAGGAATGATAATGAGCCCAACGTGCTTTTGATTTCATGACTGGAAGTGTCAATGTTTGAAGCGTACATTCAGACCTGGGGGTGCACACCAAAAATGACAAACTGAAATGGTATTTCTCACTTTTTGTATTTCACTGACCATGAGCTCAGAAGGGTATGATAGATATCTTGAGATCTTATTTAGACTACCGAGGTTTATCTCAAGTTAAAAAACAACATAACATGCTAGTCTTTGTTGTTTTCATCCTACAGATGGCAGAGAAACACTTCAAGTATGTAACAGCAAATCTGAAGAGATAAATAATTCTGTTGAAAAAAGGTATCTTCCAATGTAGGAGCATTCTCATTCAACAGAACTGAAAACATGAAGCAATAACGCAAAAGTATTCTTCAGAAAAATTAAGTTTCCTTACACACTAGTTTCTTATTCCATATAGAAATGATATCCATAATGTATTAAAATAGGATTAGGACTTCAGCAAGTCTAATAAAATTATTTCTACCATTTGAAAAACTTCTATCATAGGCCTGCAAACATAAATAAGGAAGTGTCTGACAAAAACAACAAACGAATAAATAAGAAATATTTATCTACTGGTGATAGCATTAATTACCTTTTCAACTAACTATGAGCTGAAATTATTTTAGAAAATAGAAGGAAATACAATAGGCAAATGATTTTAAAATTCTAAAAGGAAATAGCTGAATATCAATAAATACAAATAAATGCACAACAGCATGATAATGTTTTGAATTTCTGAACATAAGCATTGTTTACACTGACAAATAGATACTGAACAGTTGGGCTGTTTCTTTCAGAAATGAAAGAAATCCATCAATATATACAAAATGCAAGAAGAAAGTAAAGGAATGAGACATGGGGAAAAAATAGTTATTAGAGGTAGAAGTCAACATGCTAAGTAGAAACTGATGCCATATGGAAGTCAAAGTTTAAAAGAACGAAATTGCAGTAATCAATTTACAAAATTTTTCAAGTATCCCATTAACAACAGTGGGATAATTCGTTGCATGAAAATTAGTGGGCAGAATCATATGTTATGCTCTCTGTCTGCATGTAAAGAAAAGTTATAATTAATGCAGTGAATAACAGAAAAAATAAATAGGGAGGAAACCAATTTCACTTACAAAAGGCATTTAAGTATGTTCTCAAGATACACACACAAAAATACTTTCTTAATTATGTGCCACTCTTACTATACTTAGTTTTTTAGAATGCAACAATTTCTGTAATTGCTATTGTTAAATGTTTGACTTTGACATTAACAACTAATTTTGACCAGAAACATGAATTAGAATGACATATCTAAATAGACCAAAGCAGAGCTAAATTAATTTTCCTCAGTAAGAAAATTAAAGAAGACAATAAATACTAAAAAAACCCCAAAACATACTCAGAAGTATTAAAATAAACCCCCTTAAGCGTGTCTTTCTGATGCTTTCTTCTTCAGCCACTTTTAGACTGTGCTTCTTATTCCAGGAAATAAGACACAAGAAAACTCACTTGGTTACACAGTCTCCTCACATAGATCTAAGAGTTGAAGTAGTTACAAGTTAACTCAAGTGTTACTCTCAAAAAATCTGCACTATTCCTCTCCATCACATTTTAAAGTATCTATTTATGCTTGAAAATTGAAAAATTATCAGGAAATGTTCTTATCCAGCCACAGGTTATTTCTTTCACTGCTGGATATCCATGGTAAGGCCTCAGTATAGCAAACTGCATAATAAGCAATTTCCTGTGCAGGGATAAAGATCACAATGATGAATGCTTATCTAAAAGCATAAGACTTATTACCCTATGTGGTTAATTACTTTGGAAATCTATGACTCTGAAAGCAAAACCCAAATGAAACCTAAGAAACCAGTTTAATTAACTGAGCTTAGGCATAAAAGGATGATCTGGGAACTCACAGCTAATTAATGTCACATTACAATTATTTGTATAAAACGGAAATAAAGAAAACTAACATTCAACAATAATTGATAACAAAGATTCTTTGAAAAAACCCTCAATTGCACTGTCAGAATCTGAAGAAGATGCAAAAGCAAGCCCCTTTCAAAAACATTATTTCACACATTCATTTACACTGTCTTTTACCTGTGATTTTAAAGCTCGTAATTCTGTTTCAAGTTCATTGATTCTCTCCTCTTTTTTCTGCAGCAGGGCCTGGGTCTCCTGATGAACTACAAAATCTTTTTCAAACTAAGAAAAGAGAAAAAAAGAAAGTTGTTGGTACCAGTCAGTTCTGCACAGTTTCTTTAAATTCCAACTTTTCCGATTGTGATTGTTAAAATTCATGTGACAACAATACCAAGGACACATGTCTGCTATTCCAACTTCCATGTGCCTGCTGAGTGGAAGAAACATCTCTATCACCACTAGAGGCCTTTACTATATGAAATGGCATAAAGACTTAATGTATATTAAGTTAGTATTACACAGAGTAGCTTAAAAGTCATGAATGTTCAGTAATACAGCCTGTAGATATAGAGGAGTCTATTTTTATTCTTCAACCTCTCATTTTGTTAAGGAAACAGAAAACTGTTGAAATAAAGTATTCAGTTGTTTTTTGGAAGAGTTGTACATGAAAACTTAAATAGTAGAAAGATTCTCAATTAAGGTTAACTACTTTACACCACTTGGCTTCCTAGTCTACAAGGAACATCCAAATTACCACTTTAACACAGAACTAATAGTAAGCTGAAGGTAAAAACTATGCCACGGTTCAGTTACATCATTAATCTATTAAGTAATCCCATGTCCATCTTATGATCCCATTAGGTAAAAATCACTTACTTTTCTGGAAAGTTCAGAAGCCCTCTCTTCACATTCTTCTATTCTTGCTTTATCTACACAAACATCTTAAAAAAAAATAACAATTACACTTACACGTATGCAGGGACCACAAGATTCTTAATCACCTATTCAGTTTCATATAAGGAAGCATCATGCTGTAATCATTTCCAAACATAGTACTCACCTAGTAAGTGGCTGAAATTTACATCTAATCTCTTACGATATGTGAAATCCGGGTCTGTTCCACTTCGATGTAACACTATCTGTGACACACACTCTTCAATTAATTTGAAATACTGTGGACTAAAGACAGAGATGAGCTATTTTACAGCACATTTATTTATCAAACTATACTTAAAATCCAGTCTATGAACAAAAAGTAAGGTCAAAAGCTTTGGGCTCATTTGTTTCTATAGAAAGATAAAAGTTTCAAAGGAAAACTACATTTGGCAGTTTATTATTTGAAAAATTTTAAAAAAGCCTGAAAAAACAGTGGTCCTAAAGATAGATAATTTTTGTATTTTAAAATCTACATCTCCCTCCCTATGGAAATACAGGATGGAAAGACCACCTACTGCTTCCTCTCAGTAAAAAGAAGGCTCTTCCTTCAGCTTGATTCCACTAGTTTTGTGACTTTTATAAGTACAAATGCATTGCAGCCCTGCCTCAGTACAAGGAATAAAAAACACCTTGTTCTAAAATGCCAGGGGGTATGACAACCGGGTCACTTGCCCAGAACATGCAAGCTGTGAATTCAAATCTTTTCAGGTGGAAGAGGTCTAGCACAGATGTACCCATAGCAGGCAAGCACCCTTAACCTTTAAATGTACATCTGTGCTAGACCTTGCCTGAAATGCAAAGTTATGCAGAACATTGCGCAGAAAATAGATGGCCCCTGTTCAGTTCATACCTCATTCCTCCAGTGTTTCCTCAAAGACAACACAAGAGTTTTGGAAGGAAAGTATTTGTCAGCTTGAAACTCTTAAAAGGTTTTTAACTGTTTCCCCATAATTTATCGGATGAATTCTCAGGAGACACAAACATGTCTACACTGACCTATAAGGTATACTGAAAATATCCAATTCCAACCCAAAAGTTACTCTAAATTAGTCATACATTCAGATTTCTGTATAAAGTGCACTTCTTGGCCTCCTTGGTTTTGTCCTTTGACTCAAATAGACCACAAAATTACAATGCTAATACCCTGATTTATAACTGATTAAGACATCTCTCCTGATCACTTATACTTGCAATCAATAAGGCTCAGCTGTTAAAAAAATAGGTTTTTATATTTGTAAAATAAAATTATACACTAAGCAGAATAGACAAAAATATGTAGATGGCATTATTGATTCCAAGTTGATTCTTTTAAACATGAGCTCACAAATTACAATCCACACAGAAAGACTAAAACTTATTAAATTTATGGAAGAAATATTCTATTAATGACTAAATAATAATAAAAAAATACATAATTGACATTTAACACAGCGTCAAACATACCGGATAAAATAATCATTTCTTATCAGCAAAAGATGTTGGAGAATAGAAAGAAAATATCCTTCAGCACTAGTGTCCTTAACTGTATTCCACACCATGTTGTAAACATCATTTACTTCAGTGAAAGTGTTAAGGAGAATAATAACAAAGAATCAAAAAATATCAGGCAAATATTTACTGATAACTTCTTTAAACAGAAATTATAGCAGAAAAATATCCATTATATACTTTATTTTGTTCATGTTTGTCCTGCTGATATCATGGAATCATTTATGTTGGAATAGACCTCTAAGATGATCAAGTCCAACTATTAGCCAAGCACTGTCACGTCCACCATTCAGCCATGCCACTACGTGCCTCACCTACAAATCATTTAAATATCTTCAGGGATGAGGACTCCACTACTTCCCTGGGCAGCCTATTCCACTGCTTGACAACTCCTTCTCTAAGAAATTTTTCCTATTATCCAATCTTAACATCACACAGGCCCACCTTGAGGCCCTTTCCTCTCACTCAGTCACTTGTTACTTGAGAGAACATGCCTCACTACAAGCTCCTTTCAGGTAGTCATTGAGAGCAACAAGGCTCCCCTGAGCATCCTTCCCCAAATAACTCCAGCTCTCTCAGCTGCTCCTCACAGGACTTGTGCTCCAGACCCTTCTTTGGACACACTCCAGACTCTCCATGTCCTTCTTCTGGGTGAGCAGCAGACTTCAAGGTACAGCCTCACCAGTGCCCAGTACAGGGGAACGATCCGTGTCCTGCTCCTGCTGGCCACACTATTCCTGACACAAGCAAAAATCACATTGGCCCTCAAAAGGATATTCTAGTTCAGATCTAATATCTTCTAAACGATGAGAGAATTCAATCATGTCTTCCTCTTTATGCTCATTGAACACTTTCAGCTGAATATCCAGTGCTTCACTCTTTATATACTGTAGTTGCTGCAAAGAAGAAACAATACAAAGGCTTGCAAAATTAGCATTTCCATATGTAAATAAATGTATCTTTTTAATAAATTCCATAAGTCTATGTTAGTTTAAAGTTTATAATTACAAGAACACATAAGTTAAATATTCAAGAGGTAAGCATAATTTCAGGCTGGCTTAAAATTTTTGCACAACTGTGTGTCACGTTGTTAAGCAAAGTCATAAAATGCTGAGGAATCAGAATTAAGCTCAGAACACACTTCCCCTTTACATTTTTATTTTAAGGCTGATTCTCATATCTGACTGTTCTTTCCCAAACTTAATAAAATGCCTTTGAGAATAATTTATTAGAACCTGTTCTCCCATTCCCCCTCTCAGCCTCAAATAATTAAAAAATTTAAATAGTAATGCAAAGAGAGATGACGAGATGCTTACTGGCAATATCTCTTTTAATCCACAGCGCATAAATTCATTTCTGATGTGAAGCCTAAAATCCAAGTCATCAGGAGATGTAACGAGAGCATTGATGAGCTGCATGCAAGCTACCTGTAATAGAGTAAATAATAAACTATCTTATTTCTTAGATTTCAATATGCATCACAATCAGAAAGATACAACAAACGAATAATTAGGCATTACATCATTTCTAATTGTAAAACTATAGTAATCTTATAATGAAGCTACTTAAATTCCTGATCAGCCACATGAGCTATAAATATCAAACTCTAGCTCACAAATTTCCATAAAAATTATTTTCTCACTCCATTAAATTTTGTTATTTTATACAAATATGAAGTTCCTTTAGCCAATGAACTTTAGCAGATGAAGCACAATAATCAACGTATAAAAATCATTGCAAATATAGATTTATCTATACATATGTATTAGAAGACAGAGACATTTATACAGTCTGTGTACAGTGAAAAAATTTTTTTAATGCTGATTAAATTAAACTGAGCCTGAAGAACAGAATGGTTTTTTTTCTGCTTCTTTTTGAAACAGTCATTCTTTAAATATGCTGAGCATCATGGAATACTTCATAGGAATCACTCCTTCAGCTCAAAAGAAAGAATCTGGCCAACAAGTGAGTAGTCACTCTTCCGAAAATTCAAGAGGCTCATCTTTAAAACCCATAGCCAGGAGCAGCAAGAATTTACTGTCTGGATTCACAAGCCTTTAGAATGATGGCAACTTACTGTTTATCACTAATAGGGATGTAAACAATCATTATTTCCTTTTTTTACCTTCTTTATTGTTTGCACATTTTGCTTCAATTTACAAAAAAAAATGTTATTCAAGTAATTCCAGCATTTTAAGGGCATTTAAAAGCAGCAGACCATTAGAATTTCCTTTGGACCTTACATACCATGTAAACAATTAAAGCAATCTGGTTCAAATTCTTTACTGTAAAGCCTTTTATAATCTAAAAAATGTTGATGCATTATGCTGTAGGCAAAAGGTGATACTGGAAAGATGCTATCCCAGTCATCTTCAAATTATGCATTCCAAGTACTGAATTTACATATGGTCACAAGAACAGCTAGATGTACAAGGTACTTTAATATAGACTGTGAGAAACAACAGCACCTGTTAGGTTTCCAGAAGGAATATACTAAGATTACATAATAGCACAGACCACAACCATTATGCCACCTTTATGCTGCTGTAAAGTATGTAAGCATGAGAGTAGCTTTATATATTATTTCAGCTGAATTGTTATGGAGGTGAATGGCAATTAGCATAATTTAGGCCTGTTTGACTGCAGTGTTAGTCTATGTAGATGAACTTACTAGCTAACACCCTAGAAGGGAAAAGCTTAATTATGAGAACAGAGATGTAACAAATGTAAACAATCTGTCAATGTGAGGGCTGTGTGGGAGCAATGTGACATAGCTGGTCTGTAGCTGGGCAATTAATTTGGCTATAAATCAGAAACCCGCTTTGGTTAGCCTGGTTCTATAAACAGGTCCCTGGGTGAGCAACCATAGGTTAGATTTGAACTTAAATAGGGACTTCTCCCAATCATGCTCATTCTAGAATGCAGACAACCCTGGGTCAAGGAGCTGGGGTGGTGTTAACATCCAGACCAATCAGCTGTCTAGCCCAGAAGTCTTAAACCCTCTGTATAAGAAAGCTCTATAGTTGAGAATAATTAAATAATACAAAAAATGTAATATGAATTAAATAGTATAAATAAATGGCTTTGCAAAGCAAAGTCATATTTCATGAATCAATGAAAGGTGTTTGAAAGGCCCAAGAAGCAGGCAAGAATGCTCCAGACTAAGTCTGGACTTCAAAAATTTAAAGAAGTTTGCAAAATATCAAATTCAGAAAAATGTAGAAAATAGCATGCTAAGTAGACAAAATCAAAAATTCTACCAGTATAATATTTAATCTGATGTTTAAAATTTGTTTTTAAAGAAGTTTCTATGGCTGAAAAACTACATAGTATTAAATTCTGTTGAAATAATGTTTCCTAATGTTTTCCTTCCTGCCTCACTGTAAGTCTGCCTTTATATACTTTATTATGAAAGTGTTTAACTGACTTGGCAAGGCAATGAAAGCCTGGTCCTATCCTTCCTCCATATTCTTTACAGTGAGGGCAATTAGATCACCACCCGATGAATAAAAGTAAATAACCTCATGTATCGAAGAGGAATACACTTATGGTGTGCTTCTTTCAGAAAGGTATTGACATGACATTAGGAGCACACAGTTTTAAAAGACAGTTTTAAAACTGTCTTTTAGAACAATTTTAGAACAGATTTAAAAGAACTCAGTTAAATAGGAATATAGCTAACAATACCACAACATTGACAGCTTTGCATTAAATAAAGTATGTTTCCTAGAGAAAGATCTTCCCGATTTGGGGCTTCTTTGAAGTTATAAATAAGAAACAACCCTTGATAATTCGTCTCTTCCTATAAAGCTGCTAAATTGATTACAATTTGAGCCTTTAACTGTCACAGTGGATTTTTCATCTTTGTAGTGCCTGTCAGAACAATTCTTATGATACTTCTTCCTGAAATGTTTTATTTCCCTTATTTTATACAATTTGCTTCTGTACGTATGTCTACAGTATTTTAGAAACTTAGGGGAAAATAGGACTTTGTTAACTTATCCATTATTTCCTTCAAATTCAAGCAAAACCTCTATATTGCTCTTAAAGCCAGTTTCTGTGCAAGTACTTTTTCCTAGGAGTTACTCTGTGTTACTGCCAAAGTATCACTCTACACTAGGTAACAAAGGGAACTACAACAACCAAAAGATAAATACAAATAAAATCATTCTCTTACATCCAAACACTGACACTACAATAACAAAAATTTTGAAACCAGCTAAGGTGCCCAGTTCACTTTTCAAAGTAGACTGAAGAAAATCTTCCAGACATTGTCTCAACAGCACCCAACAGAAAAGAGGGGTTCTGCTGCATAACCAAGTACTTTTGAACACAGAAAAAGCTCCCCACATTGAATATTTGTCTGTAGTCCTCTACAGTCTTTTTCAGAACATGTGGCCCTGTAGCCCACTTAGTTTTGCTAGTAACAGGCTACAGGTTTTATATGAAGCTAACACCACACACTTCGAGACCTCTTAGGCTTCACTGAGACTTGGCTTGCCCGTCTGGAGCTCAGTTTTGCCTTATTTACTTGCAACAGGATTTGTCTAATAACAGAATCACTATCACCCCACTGGTTGTACATTTTCCTTAGCCTTGTACAAGTCTCTGGCATAAATGTTTACCATTACATACAGACATACATACTAGTGGATAGAGTATGACCATAAATGAAATGCAGCATAGAAAAGTACAGGCATAGGATGGGAGTGGACAAGCGTTAGCACTACCAAGAGCAATTTTGTTAGACCACTAAGACTTCACTTTGACTAAAAATTCAACTCTTGGCTTTGAATACTAGGTGCATTTTTTAGGCCCACAAACTGCACGTTACAATGCCACAACAGAAGAATTTGGATGCAACAAGTGGTTTAAAATGCAAGCAACCAAACCAGTTAAATTTACTGCAATAAAATCTTACAGAATATATTGTCTTATTACCTGAGTATGGGCTTTACTCCTAAAGCTTTTTGTATTTGTTTTCTTATGGGTCCACTTTATGAATAATTGTCTTCCCCTTCAGCAACCAAGATCAAAATTTTTACTTCCTCTAATTTTGATCTTATTTACTTGAAACAAGTTATACCATCTCCAATTCATCTCTCTGGAGTACAAAATCTTTCATTCAATTGCATTTTCTGGATCCAATTAGTTGTACCATTCAAAGCCAGTAATTCAGTGCATTGACAGCTGCCACCAACACCTGCTCTCTTGTTAGTATCAGTGAGGCATTTCAGTGATTGTAGACTTCACTACCATACAGTCAGTACTAAAGTACAGTACTACAAGGTTACATTCACATTTCAACTCCATGTTGTTTGATTATATACAATTTGGAACCTTTGTCATTGTTATCATCAGTTTAAAATACAGTATGTTTTCCTGCAAAACACAGTGTGAATGGACCGTTAAGCAAGGAAACATCATTTATCACAGATTATTTAAACTATCAGTGAAGAGTCAGAGACTGAAAAAGTACTACTATGAAAATCCTGATCAAGAGCAAACTATAGTTTTATCTTTGAGATATCAGGATAATTTCAATGAAAGGACATCTACAGAGGTAAAGGTTTCAAAAAAAAGATTTTCTTTTAATTTGCCAAATTGACACAGTACATGTGCACATGTGATATTCAAGAGCCATGATACAACAATGAAAGGCAAGAAATTAATCAGTAAGATGACCTGCTATTCTAGTTCTTCTAGTCAAATATGACCAAGTGGGAATTCAATTGCAGTTTCACAACATGAACATACTTTAGCCTTCCTGGAACAAACAAGACAAAGATCCATTGGATAATATTAGCAAACTATTTATTTGTGTAGGAATACTAAGTAATAGTAAAAGTCTTAAACACAAGTGTACAAAAAGCAGAATGAGAAGAAGTTATACAAGAGGAAGGAAAAACAACTCTAAGCAAGGCACATTGCTTACCCATCTAGATTTGAGTAAATTAGATCATAAAATCTTTTTTTCTAAGCTTAAAAACTTTAAAACATACTAATGATAAAGATGAAAGCAGGAACCTGTTAGTAGATCACAAACATTTAACTCATGCTCCAAGTAAAACTAACTCAATACCTAGCAGCTAGCATAAAATACTTAAACCACACAAGATCACAATAATTTGAAATTATTTGGTTCAGTTGTGACATTTAGGTAAGGTAAGCATATTCTAATTGACCCTATTACATAGACAGTTATGGAAAGGACCTCATTAGCACAGAGCAACCAAGAATCATCAAGTTATTCAGCAAACCAAAATGTCACAGCCATCTCATATCCTCATATTATTAAATAATAAAAATTAAATGGTATTCCCTGACAATTGAAAAAACTGGAAGGATGAGACTAGTGATGAATACCTAGGATCTTTTACTTTGTAACAAAAATGCTTCTCCTAGGATATGCATGAACCTGTGCGTTTCCACTGGGATGAACAGTGCTCATTTTTCAGGAGCCTAATCATTAAAGGAAAAAACTGCACCTTTGCTTCACCATTGTACCTCTTCTCAGTCCTAACTGGAAAACTACAAGGACCTGCCATCTGCAACTAGATGTGCATGGAAGAATAACACTCTTCTGTTACTTAAACCATCTGCTTGAGAAGCAGTGGTGAAAGTTGATGATTAGAGAGTATAAGCACTCATTTGATTCTACTAGAAGAATGAGAAGTAGGCAACAAACAAGTTGTTGCTGTTTCCATAACTTTCTTACATATCAAAATGGGTTGTGCCAGAAGAGCTGTATTTCCTGCCTCCATGACTTGAACAAGCAAAGTATTAGACTTTTCAGTTGTCATCGTAAATATACAAGGTACCAGATTGCCCTGTACGCGTTTCAGGCTTAAGATGTTAAACTGCATTTACTTTAAAAAAAAAAATAAACAGAAGCTTGACAGTACTCCTGGCTGTAGTTTTATTCTCAGAAAAAGTTTACTAATCTTGTCTTGCACCAAAATCAATTAAGTATGCTTTCCATAATTTTGGATTTTATGAAAGATAGAGCATCTTTTGCTTTCAATAAATGCAAAAAATAGATAGAGCTTTCACTAAAAATACAAAAATCACCCTACTGAGGGCTTTTATGTATTCAGTCTTCTAGTAACAGAAATGTTAAGTCAATTCAAAATTGAAAAGGTCAGTTGTTAGTGTCAAATTGAACTGCCACAAAGCAAGCATACATACATCAAGCAGACAATCAAGGCAAGTATGCCAAGTAACTGACAACTGTAAACTTCTGTCTCATTAAAACATTGTCAAATTAACCACCAGGTCAATGTCATTGTTGGAAAAGTTTACAGCTGATTCACATGAGAAACCTTGACTTTTCTAGTCTTAAAAAAAAGAAATCTAGCAACCCTTTATGAAGTCTGAAAAAGTAAATATCAAAAAGCCTTTTAGCAGAAGGAACATACTCTAATGAAAGTTTATCTCAAAAAAAAAAAAAAACCCAGAAAAAAACTTTTAATGAGTTTCCATGTCTACACAAGATACAGCAAATGAAATAGCAAAGCATTACCTATTCACAGGAACTTCAGGCTAACATTCTCAGCAAAGCCAAATGAATATATTTAACATAAGTATTTCAGCTGAAGTGTTGCAACAGCAACATTTAGAGTAAATTCTCATTTTTAACAATGCTTCTATCTTCTGTATCAAAGGATAACAAAGTACCAAAGGGAGATATAGCCCAATTGATAGAAGGCATAACTAATAGCAACAAACTTTTTTAATATCTGAAGAGTAGTCCTAGAAAAATAAAAATTGCTACTGCACAGGTGACTCAGCTGAAGTTTTCTGCACTGATTTTGTTATCTCAGCAGTGGCATCTTGCTCATGGAGCTGAGCACTCCTGCAAACATTGGGTACACATCCTGGGTAAAATGAGAGGTACGAAGGATTAACCTAATTTGCCTGATGGTTCAAATATAGTAATGGGGCTGCTTTTAGGGAGTTCCACATGCATTTTCAACTATAAAGAAAACAAAGTTACAGATAGTAACTTTTTTCTTTATTAAATCTATAACAGTTTTTGTTCTTCATCAAATCTACACAGATCCACTAGCCCTGAAAATTCAGCATCTCATCTGAAAGCCTAACACTCAAAACAACATCCTCCATCCATCCTTTCAACTTGATAGTCCTCAAAGCCTTATATGCTCTACAGAGACCCTTGAATTCTCTTAACTTAGATACAACATCCTGGAATTGAAAAAGAATTTTTGTGATCTAAAGCATTTCTCCCTACTGAATCAATTTTTTTTTGTGGATGCCCCATCCCTGGAAGTGTTCAGGGTGAAGTTGGACTAGGCCTTGAGAAACCTGGTCTGGTGAAAGATGTCCCTTCATGGTAGTCAGGTTGGAAGCACAGGGTCTTTAAATGTCCTTCCAACCCAAATCAGTCTACAATCAGAAGAGAGAAAGGGTAAGGAAGAAGGGACAATTTTTCAAAAGAGAATTCTACTGGTAGTGGCAAAATTGAACTACAAACAGTTCTCCACTGGCAAATATTCCTTTATGGTTATTAGCTTTTCTGTGAGACAAATGAAAAAAATAGCAACTTTTATTGTCAGACATAAACTATTTAATATAAAAGCTGAGTAATGCAAACATTTCTTTCAAACTTTAGATTAATCTTTTACTATTTTTGTAATAATCACAAAGAAGTACAATTATAAACAGCTCTCTGTTCAACCAGATTACATGAATATCAATGAGTCCACATCTACACTCTCAGACCAATGATTTATAATAATCATTCAAACACAGTGTAATACTTTGTGCCTTTCTGCAGTAATCCCTACATCCAACTATGCAAATTGAAAATAAGGTTAAAGTTTTCTTTCCTCAGACCCTCTGAGTGCAATTTTATGATATTATAATGTGAGCATGAAGGACACACCTCCCAATGATTTAAAACATTAATTATAAAATGCAGTTGCCTAAAAACTTGCTTTTTACTATTATTGATCTTCAATTTCAACAAATATTGCTAGAAGTGATAAGATCTTTTTGCATCCTAACATAAGATTTATCCTTTATTTTAAATATATACTGTCTTTTAACTTGCAAAAGTAAGATCCCAGTGAATAGAAATCAACATATTGACCTATAACACACCCCTGTGTTTCCAGGCTGAATCTTCCCATGCCACATCTTAAAAGACAAAATTATAAACAATATTCCAAAAGCTGATCTCAATTTGAAACAGTATCCCTATTCCTTTTTATTATAATGACTTGTTCAGTCCAGAAAAATATGTAATTTTATTTTTACTTGTTGCAGTGGTTAAAAAAAACAAAAGAAACTTACTTGCAGCTGAACTGAGTTATCCTGAAGACCTTCTACAATAGGAGAGAATCTATCAACATTCCTCTCCTCTGCTGCTGCTGTTACAGCTTCCAAAATTTTTTCAAGGCTGGGAGAAAAGAGAATCATTTCACTCAGGAGAGCTATTTAAAATTGTTTATTTACTGTCTTAAAAGCCATGTTGCCAAATTTTTCACCTGCCTCAATTTCTTGCAAACAAATTTAGGAGGCTTAAGCAATACTTGCTGCCTTTAGAGATTTGTGGAACCAAAGAATGACTTACTGGATTACAAGGGTAAAGAAAATTATGCTAATAAATATTAAGCAAAAGAATAGATGCATAATTATTTCCATCTTAACAGTACATCCAGATGTGAAAAAGAAAACTCACTGATATGACCATGATAAAAAAAATCACAAAGGTGTTCTGAAAACTGATGATATAATGCAGATATTACTTTCAAACCTTAACAGAAAAATTTAGCATTTCATTCAAATATAACTATAATTTGGGATACTGTAAAATTACCTTACTATTTCTTGCTCAAATAGAGTACTTACATGTTTTCCTCTCCAACAATGCACATTGCAGACAAGAGTTTTACTATATCCGTCATCATGTTAGTTTGCTTGGGATCAATTGCTTTGGTCAGCAACAAAAGGCTCCTCTCTTCTCCCAAAATTCTTTCCAACCCATACTAAAAAAACAGAAGAACATTTGTAAGGGAGGGTATCCAAATGACTATCAAGTATCTAGTAATGACACCACTGGTTCCCCTCAAGTAAGTATTTCAAATGACATTTAAGTCTGTGAAATAATCAAAAAAACTAAATGAGAGACAAGTCCCAAATAGGTCACTTATTCTGTAAGAAGGGCATATATCAGCATCAAAACTTTACATTATTGTCTTGGAATATTTCTGGCAGACAGAAAAAACTTCAAACCTCAACTGACCAACCCACCACTTCACCGAAGTGCACAGACTTATCACGTACCTTAACTTATTGAACTGTAGTAATTTAGTTTCTAGATTAAATAAAATCCCATACCTTATTATTCATGAAGGCTCTCAAACACTGTATAACTTTATGCTGACTCCTCTTCACAAGTCTGTCCTGACTGAATAAATAAAAAATTTAGCATAAATAAATGCTCTTTAGATATTAAGAAAAGCTAACAATTTTTTATTAAACCCTTACTTTTTTGTCTCAACCAATCGTTCCAAAACATCCAAAAGCAGTCCCAGACCTTCTCGGCCAAAGTTTTCAACCCAGCTAGAGAGAAAGAGAAAAGACATTTAAAAAAATTGACATTTCGAAGACTAATCACTGTGAAGGAAAATTGTCACCATAACTAAAAGCAGCTATAACTGGATGGTTTTTAAACTCAAAATATGTCTAAGAGAACACAACAAAAATTTAAAATTTCAGCTACTACCAAAGGCATCTTTTGATGAGGTCAAACCCTTGGCCAGTTGTTTCTACATGAGACAGATGCTTCACGGTCCTGTTCAGTATTGCTCAAAACCGCTTGATATCAAATTCAAGTAATGGCACACTGACAGCAGCATTTACAATAATAGGAAGAGAAAAACAGTTGTTTTGTTTTTTTTTTTTCTTCTAAAAGTAAATATATTATGAAAATAGATTTTCTCTTTCTTGGATGGGTGTTTTATTCTGAAACAGATTAGGCAAATAACTGACAACTATTTTTGGCATACGTGGCCATATCTGTCCTAAAGATAATCCTCCAAGATTCATTTCATTGAACATTTTTACTAGCAGAGTTATGAGCAGGTACTTTGCTGTTCATCCAACTGCTGGGGATGATCACTTAAAGTATGATGCATTCTTACTGGCTTTACCTCTGCTTCCACAAGAGAACAAAAACTATTTACACTACCCAAAGAAAACACTCAGCTTGTTGTCATTCTGACAAAATACTAAGTTATCAGTGCCTCTATTTTCAATGTTATTTATTAAAAATACCCTCTTAATGAAATTCAATCTGTTGCAACTACTACACATAAGGAGAAGAAACAGTTGCAGCTGGATAACTTGAACCACTTCTAATGAACACTGCTGGCAACTGTGAGGTCAAAACATCTAAATTATTTACCTGAAGATTAGTGACCAAGACTGTCCTCTTAGAATCTTTCTTTTTTACAGTGATGGGAAATAAACACAGCTTTTTGCAGTAAACCATAGATTTCAATACCTGTTTCTAAGTGCCCGAGATCAAACTACTCAGTAACACTTCATTTAGATTTTCTCTGTGAACTAAAAATACAATTTACAAAAGAAGACTAATTGAAAACCCTTCATCGGAATAATTCAGGCTACTGCAAAGCATGTTTCTTTCCACGTGAACCATTACATATTCTAAATAAGACAACCCAATTCAGCAATAAATTAAAAGAAGAAAAGAAGCAAATACCCATGGAGAAGACCCACAACAGCAACTCTGGCAAGCCAGACAGAGAGACAAGAAAGTTGTGCAATCCTTTTCTAATCGTCTCCCAACATTTCATTTGCATTATTTTAAACTCTAAACAGTTGCCCCAAATCATGTGTTCAACTGTTGTCTTAAATGGTAACTCTAAACAAAGGGATGTAACTAGACTAGAATAGGAAAAAAATACAATTTGATAAAATTAAGTCAGCATTCACAAATCAAGCTGCATGGAGCAAATCAAAATTAAGACTGATCACTGATTACTGAAAAGTTAACTTTCCTTCAATAAAGCACAGGTAAACAAAGGTTGTGGTTTTTTCTTTATAAATAAACCCTACAGAACAACAACCTGCCTGGGCAGAGATACAGAAAAAAATACCAGAAGGCAGGAAGAAAGGAAGCCTTAAGTACACTGGACAGATTAAAGCTTAAAGTATACTGGACAGAAGTAGCAGCACGCATTTAGAAACATATGTGTTTTCTGGTGAATAAACTTACACCAGTGTGCCTAGCTCCCATTATTGATAGCCCTGACAAAAATAAGTTAGAAGAGACCAAAGACTTAGAAAATGTTTCAAAAATAAAAATTAAAAACAATTGACTACTTAGCACTAGAAAACAAACGGAACTGCTTCTGCCCCACATTTAATTTACCTTCTCCTAGTATTATCTTGTATAGATCAGCCAACCCTATTTAAAATAACAGACCTACAAAGGATACATAATGAAAAAGAAAGAAGTTACAATCATTCACTAATGCATATGTACTCATTAACTGGAAAATCTTGAAACATGTACATCTAGATATCCATTAATTTTAATCCATTAAGAAATTAGAATATGATTAATCTCTTCAACATGTGCTAATGATGTTACCTGACAGGATTACTAGTCAAGGACACCCGGAGAGATTCTAAGCAAGTGACTAGTCTTTCATCCGTTGACCCAGATTTTAAATCCTGAATAAATTCTTGGGGAGAAATCTTCCTACTGTTCTTGAGACTTCCCTGAAACACAGAAAATACAGTTGTTTTTTATTTGGTTCACATAGAACTTAAACAGATTATTAATGGCAAAGCTTCATTTCTGTTCCTTGAAAAATATATAATGTAAACCTGCAAACCTGTAACTGATGCCAATCTACTATTTGCCAAATACTGACCAAATTTGGTCATTTTATGAATAAGTTTATTATCAGCAGACAAAAACAACAGGCCATCAAATGTACAAATTTATCATGCATGCTCAGTGAAAAAAAAAAAATTGTATTGAGTGGTTTCTGTTTATGCATTGCATACATCTTAATATTTAATATTCAACACAAGAAAAAACCAACTATGAGGTCCTGTGAAGAGTTCACAGAGCACATGTCCTGAAGGGTGACTGCAGTCACATAAGCCTATAGAGCGAAGAAGCAGCACACCAGAACAGTCAGCGTGTTACTCCAGTAACTTCTGCTCTTGCAGAAGCAGACATTCTTGTAGACATTGGAAAATAAGAAGTCTAGTCCACCTAATATCCATTTCACATGAAGGACAGATATATTTTCTACACAACACATCTAAATACAAAAAAAAACCAAAAAAGCATACAATGGTGCATAAAGCTCAGATTTGGGTTAATTAATTGCAAGACTTCTTTTATTGAAAACAGAAGCACAACTGTCATGTTGCATAAAGAGACTTAGTAAATAGTTCTCGATTAACTAGCGGCTTAACTCAGTAACTGAAGAGAATTAGACTTGCAGTGCAATAATAACTTGAAATTATTCACTGTAAATGGTGAGGTAGTCTCACTATATTATTATAGATAGCTTCATATAGACGATGTTTTCTCCCTTTGTTAGATCTTCAGGAAATACTGAGAAGTAATCTTTTCTTCTACGAAGTAGAAGATGATTAAATAGTTTCTAGCTAAGAAATGAAGTTAAAAGTTGGGAAGCATGGTTGACAGCCCAGGCTGCTGAGCTGCTATCCAGAGGGACATCAACAGACAGAAAAAATGGGCAGAGGAAAAAAAAAAACCACCAAACTAAACTACACCTGCTGCCAAAAATCATCCTGAAAATATAGCATCTCATGTTATATTTTGAAACCCCATCTGTAATACATGGAATATCATTCTGAACATGCTTCTGAATTGATGGATATCCCAACTTGCTTAAGTATGAGGATAACTTCCAATAGCTATGGTCCACAAAAATACGTAGATGAGATGTACAGCAAAGGATGAGGCTTGAGATAAGAATCTGGAAGACAGATCTAGGAAATCCAGAGAAAATTTTAAAAAATCAATAACAATAAATGTTCCCACAAACAAAAAAAACTCAGTATTTTCAGTCTTTCTTCATGGATCATTCCAGCTGTACTCTGCATAGATGAGATAACAGACTGACTAGAGACAAAATGACTAAACAAACTCCAAGCAGCCTTCATGACACAGTATTAAGTTAAATGTTACAAGAGAGTTGGAAATTTCAAAAAGTCTCAGAAATTGTGCTGGCAGCTCCTGATGTGCATACACTACTTGATAAGCACTACTTGTATGCCTAAGCATACGGATTAATATTCTGTGTGGAGAATATGTCATTTCCAGTGACTTCTCACAGCAGTTCCTGCTGTAAAATTGACAAAATTGATGTAACCAAAATAGTCATAAGCTGTCAGTAAAATTGCTTTCTTTTGATGCACAGTCATATAGGACAGTCATATGGACAGGACATACAGTTAAAGATGGTTAAAAGATATTTTGGAAGGAATTTAACATAATCAATAGGAATGCGTGAAGTGCAAAAGGCGACATGGGACAGGAGCCCAGTCAGACTAGAAGAATTCACTAGAATGACATTTTAGAAAGCCTCATGTGACCCGTCTGAAAACAGTGTCACAGGCAGTGGAGACTCACACACATCCAGAAAGCAACCAGTCATCCCATTTCAAACGCAGTTCCCCACTGGAACATTACCCTATGTAAAAGAACCACTAAACTGTGAATGCCTGTACAACAAGCTACCACAGTGCTAAGTACCACTTATTCATAGTTATGCCAAAGTTCTGCGACATAATAAGAATGTGATACATCTGCTGGTGCTTAAATAAAATGAGAGCTGCATTTGGTACCAATTGTGAAACAGATTATATTAGCTGTATTTCAGCATGAGAAAAGCTGCTTAAGTTCAAAATGTTCAAGTTAACTGAGAAACAGGAAATATCTTGAGGCATCAGTGCCTCTAGAAACCTAATTGCTCAACTAAAGAACAACTGGTCTGTGAGCAGATGCAGCATGAAGTCAGCATTAATTAATCTAGTTAAAACATTACAAGTCCGCAATGTGAATGACAAAAACAAAATCCTGAGTTAACTTTAAAAACCCAGTTTGTGTGTTCTAAACATATAAAACAGCAAAACCTATGGCTGAGTAAAATGATAGCAATGCTACTTCTATTTCTCCTTGAGTATTAACCCCATAACATGGAAATTTATTTTCAAAACTTTCTTTTCTGCAAGTATTACTATGCAAAGAGGTGTGCTTTGTGACTATTGGAAAGGAGCTGTGCACTTCTAAGAAAGAGAAACCCTGACACTGAGGTCAAAGATAAAACTTTGATTACAGTAGAGCCCACTTTGATCACTAGAGGCTGTTTCATTTCCATTGATTTGTTGGTGCAGTCTCTGTTCTTCATTTTAATAGTTCTCAAAACAATAACTGTTTTAAATGAAAAATGCTCAATACTCTCCAAAACAGTTGTGAAAGAGGATCTCTTTCCCAATGCAAAATATCTTAGTACCCATCTCCTTAAAGTTCAATAAGTATGAAAAGAAGTACAAACTATCAAAACAAGTTACTGCAGTATCGTTTACAGAAGGAGAGGCCCGAGATGGGATTATCTGCACACAATAGACAGGAGTGAGGTGGCATTTCAACTGTTCCAAAGAAGTATGACACTGATGAAGCCAAGGTACGCCTAAAGTTAGCCAAGTAATCTTAGGGTGCAGTGCACTATTCTCCCTAGACTCCCTAGAAGGCACTCAGTCAACTAACTTGAGGAATGAAAGAGCATGTAGGGAACAAAGAGTTTTCAATGGCAAGGGAAGGAATTTCCCATCCCAATAGCCCCAGCACTAATCTGAAATCATCTGCAGCACAACTGAATCAAAGTGGTGAATCTGTGCCTCACAGAAACAGCTTCTCCCAATACACAACAGGTGAATGTCACTTCCAGTAAAGGCACAACAGCAGAAAGAGAGTTCAGGAAAGACAAGTTTTCCTGCATGGATCAGTCCTTAGTCATCTCCTACCACAGAAAGGGAAATACGTGGGCTAGCAGCAGAGGAAGGGAACAGAAAGGAGAAAATGCTTTTTGGGGCTTTAGGAAAACATGCAAGACAACAGTGTGTGGGAACAAATCATTGCCCTGGAGAGGAAACAGACCTGTCCTCTTCAACAAATTACCTTATACAGCTGTTTTGGGCACAGCGCAAGAAGCTCCACTGCCAAAACACAAGTGTGACGACATCCAAAGAAAACAGGAAAATGGCACTCAGAAAGAAGGATTAATGAGACCTACTCTGTGACTGAGAAGCTATGAAAACCTTTCTCTTGACAAAGAAGGCCTTAACATCCCCACCATTCACTATGCTATGATTTCAGCAACAGATGTGAATGCAGCAACTCAGCACAGAGTGATGCATGCATCACTTTTTCTGTCCAACAGGAAATAAAAGCTTTTAGTCTTTTACTTACAGATTTGGAAGCAGTGCTAATATATTGCATCACCATTTCTTTTTTGGTATTAAAATCCTTTTCTCTCAATGGCATCTTCTTGTCTTCATTTAAATTCATATCTTCCTAGAATGGGATAGGGAAAAAAAAGAAAAAACTGTCTTAAATGCCATACAGCAACAGAATGATTTAAATATAAGAGACTGACTTAAATAAAACAAAGACACAAAATATGACTCATACAACTGAAAACTGTTATACAAAGAACTTTTCATAAGATGTTAATCAAAACGATAAAAATCCTTATCCATATTCCCTTTTGAACTCAGACTGAAAAAAACAAAACCAGTCAACTATGCTAGGATTAGCAAGTGCATCACAACCATTTTTAGTACAATCTCTTCTTAGAAAAGATCCACAGTTTCACATACAAATGCACCAAACTACAGAAAAGCATTATTTAATACTTCCCAAAACATTTATAAATGTACTCAACCAGTATTTTACATATTTTTAATTTCAATTTTAATTTATTCCATAATTATATTCCTTTATTCTCAAATGCTTCATCTTAGGCAGCAGAATGTGGTTTGCACTGAAACCAGGTTACAAATTAATAATCACCTTTGCAAAAAGCAAGGCTATAATTCTTAAACATTAAATCAAAACCTTCAACCATTACCAAAACAATTACCATCATAATTCATTCACCCCAACATAAATACAGAGGTCAAAAAGAGCAGAGAGAGACCTACACCCAAAACCACACAAGTGACACTTCTGAATATCACTAGCATTTCTGACACAGGGAGTTCTACTGTTCCAGGCCAGAAATGCTCTGTTCATTGTAATCAGTTGCACATCTGTGAGAAATGGCATTTTTCATCATGGTGTAGGTTAAAGAATAAAACAGGGGAAAAAAAGCCAGATTAAAAAAACAAAAAACAAACAAAGAGTTTTCAGGAACAATTAACAATTTTGGCACACACAAAAAGCACATACAGCATTACTATGTGCATTACCCAAGCTTAGCAAGAATTACTGCAGTTATTTTCAGCTGAGACTCACGAGGTGAATCCTCACCAGCTTTGGCAGGAGCAATGCTACAAAATCAGTAACTATCTTGATATCAAAGTTATTTCACCTAGTCAGAAATCAAAGACAGACAATCCTTAGAATTCATACTGCACCAAAACTTAAGTTTCCTTGTCTTTCAACAGCTTTCATGCTGAATAAGAGAAAGAAGCACAGTTCCTAGAAACATTTACACTTTTGTATAAATACAAGCTTTGAGAAGTTATTGCGGAAAATGCTTGACCTCTGTCCTGGCTTCAGCTGGGATAAGGTAATTTTGAACTTAACTTGAACGAAAAATAAACCTTTTCAAGTTATCATGTAGCTATTGTGAAGTTCATTCTTCTGTTTAAAGAACGTTTCTTTCAGACTTCTTCTTTCATGTTTTCTGAAAAGTAGTTTCTAAACTTAAATAAAAGTATCTAACTTCTAAGTATTAAAAAAACTCCAAGAATTAAGAAACCTGTCAACACAAACTGTATTCCATAAGCCTAGGTATAAGAGCAGGTTAATTTATGGTAAATACTCCGTGTGTGCAATAAAAAGTAATTTATTTGTTCTTGTTTTTAACAAATGAGTCATCATTAAGACAATTGATTTATAGAGACTAGAGTGATACAAGGGGCACAACAGATACTACTTAGTTAATAAAATACTTCATCTCCATCCTTTATTTCTTAAATAATTGAAATATATTCTATAGGTAAGCAATACCTCTTTGGAAAATAAGAATGCTTCAATTCACATAGATATTTTCCCAATAGCACTAACAGAAATTAAAGGAGCTAAATGACAGTTAATTATTATCTTTAACTGTCTGGTTTTATGAGCTCTTTCATAATTTTTGGCATGAAAACCACACAAGATGCCACTGCATAAAATACTGGGAGAAGGAAGCCCTATGCATCCAAGAAAACCCCAAGTACAACATAAGATATTCAGGAAACCCCAAAAATGTCAAAACTTCTCCCTTCACTACTGACGCATTGACGGGTTTTTTTCTGTACAAAATTAGTTCTAAAAGCTTGGCTACAACATTCAAATTGTTCACCAATCCACCCCCCTAAATCACTTAATTTGATCAGAACAGCAAACTAGAGGCTACAATATATAATTAGCTATGTAATCTACTGCGACTAAACTAGCTTTATTCCAGCCCATTCAAATGTGGATAATCTGAAAAATCCTTTCTGTAGTACATGTTATAGATAAAACAACACTGATAAAGTAGCTTAACACAAGTTTAAGTGCTTTGTTATTCAAGGAAACTAGGAAAGCGTTCAAATTATCCAGATGTCATCAGCACTTTAACATATTTTGCAAAGTAATTTTAAAATCAGAATTAATTATTTAAGGATCCATGGATATAAGCATCTATATTTATCTAGGCACACAGTAGTAGGGTTCTGAGGATTTATTGAAAGTTTCCATTCATTTATGGCACAGTAAAACATCACAGACTATCCTATACTAGAATATTTGTAGGATGGTAGAGAAATACAATCTAAATGCAAGGGGTGTGTGGAAGAAGACACACCTTCAAGTTTTATTAAAAAGAACTCTCCCATTTCCTAACATTTGAGCAACTATCAGTTACAGCGAAATTTTTAAGAGAAGCAAGACATGAAAGTATACTAAGAAAAATGAAAAATTTTGCAACAAGTGCAAATAAAAAAGTTGATAACAGTTAATTATTCCTTTTCTTCACCAGCTTAAACATGAAAACCCTGAATGTTATCCTTCAGTTATAGTTCTCAAGATTTCTACAAAAGCTTCTTCAAAACTAAGCTATCATCACTGAATACCAGAAAGTACAAATTCCACGAAGGTACTTCTCCCATAGCGCATTTCATTTTCTCCACATGACAGTCCCTGGTAGCCCGTTTGTAATTTAAGAGTTACTTGTTACTTGCTGTGAGGCAGACAAAGAAAAAATAATCTAGGCAACATTCTCCCTGTTAATGTTCTCTTGTGTTCTTCAGATTTCAGTCACTCTTTTCTCATGGCCATTCTGTGTTTAGTTTTCAATTGCCCAAAATGTCATCATCACAACAAAAAGCTCAGCCTACTGAGGTGCTACCAATGCCACATGATCTTTGTGACTGCTCTTTTGTAGTGCACTAACAATGACAGCTAAGGAAAGAAGCAAATTTGCAGACAAATGCTGCTTTGGAGGCAAGTCTCTCTTTCTGTGCAAGAGTGACATGGCCTATAAATTCAGAAGTAAATGTGGCTGTAACATTTGAAGGCATAAAATCTCTTAGTAAAAGTTTCAGATCATCTTAAAAGGAATGATCCCCCATCTTGTTCCTCCCCAAAACATGCTGCATAATCTCACTTCTAATTTGTATTTTAAATATACTTGAACCAAAAATTTGCAAAAGTAATTCCAATACTTTATTTCCTGAAAAAAACCCTAATAAACACACAATTGCAACTCACAACAACAATAATATAAATAATTCAGGTAAAGATTAAAACACGTGCACAGAAGAATACTTATTCCACTTATCACTTGGCCTTGTTGTCAGTCTTTAAGTAAAAGAAAGTGTAAGACTCTTACCATCATTTTTTCAAACAGTGCTATGATTTCTCTTTCTGACAGTGGTTTTGGAGCAAAATCCTCCGGGTCCATGGGTGTGGATGACCAGTCTGTAGAATGTGACTGCTTCATATGTGGCAGAGGAGGCCTTTCTTTTTTACTTCTTGGAATTCTTATACTGGCAAATCTATCCAACTGAAAACACAAAAGGTATATCACATACTGCTTACATTCTGTGTAACCCTAATTAAGATGGGTGTTCTTGGAAGTTAAACATGCTTATTTTTTGCGGTAGCTTAGCTGTTATTTAACTGCCTTATTCCAAAGGCTTTTCCTAAAGATACATATGATGGTCAGTTGCCTAGCACTGGAGTTAACCGACCAGAATCCCATTACATTAGAAAGAAATCATGCAGAACATCAGAATTTTACAGAAAGTTTGGAGGAATAGATACCTACAAAACCAATTTATGAAGAAGTCTTTCCAAGCATTACATGTAGAATATGGGAAAGCAGGCTTATAAACCAAAAGCATGGTTTCAAAGTGTTTTCAGTTACCCAGAAACAGTTGTACTTCTAACATGGCTACAGAATATATAGACATGCAAAGAAACTACTTTTTATTAAAAGACAAGTTAGTATAATTAAGACACAGTTCTATTTATTTTCTTTCTATTTCTTTTTGCATCATGTAAAACAAAACTTAGTGGTGTTGGTCCAATTATTTAGAAATGCATTTTGGAGAAACCATTGACTCCTCTATTAAAGTTACATAGATTTCATGAATGATCCTTATGACTAATCCCCAGCACATGCCAGCCACTCTGGCTTTATTAATCCTTTTAAGAGCCAAAAACCTTCTCTAAAAAAGTGGTTTGGGTTGTGAGATTTTTAACCTGGTTAGATTAGATGATTAGATATTCATCAACTTTTTGATCAAGAATACTAAGTGAAACTTTACATATTTTCAGTGCTAGAGCTTGTGTGTTTTAAGGTACATGGGCAACGACTAAGAGAAGCCAAAAGCAGCTGATACATAATGAGATGCACTACACCATCAGCTTTGTAGCATTCTTTTGAACAGATTTGAACGGCAACATCACATTCCTCAACACAAAAGAATGTTACGGAAACATTTTATGCACAAGAGATTCTGGACAATATTTCAACCATATCAACAGACTTCTGTCTTGGAATGCTATGCAAAAATATTCTGAGGCTTCAATATATCTTTTAAGATAAGTATCTTGAGACAAGTACATCAGTTACCAAACTAAATGACAAGGAAAATTATTACAGCATCTGTGGAATTAAGATCAGAGAGAGCAAAGAAAATCAGTAGCAAAAATTGGGTACAAGTGTTCCACTCTAGTCAGAGTAAGAATTGACTATCAGACATCCATGACGAGAGGTTTAGAGGAAAAGTATAAAGACTTTAATTCTTCCTTTTCAAAATTGAAAATAAACAGTTTTTGGAACATAGAAATAGATTGTAAGCTGCTCACAGATGGTTGTAGAACATGCAAAAGCAGAAAATTAATATAGCATAAGCATAAAAGAGTTCAGCATGGATGATAGGGCCCTTCTGTGTCACATCAAACTAGCAGGCAATGAGAAAGAGCATATTTTACAGGAATAATTACATAGGCAAGACCCAGGATGACAAATGCAAAAGGGAGGGTAACATCACTGGAAGTGAAGTAGTAGTATCAGTGGCAGTAGTAGTTGTAGTCATCAGTCACCATCTTACATCTTGACTAGAAAGCAATTTCCCTTCCTGCTTTTAAAATCAGAAGTCTATGGTAAGCATGGGGAATGAAGCCAGACTTCAAACTGAAGTGAGTATACTGGAATTGTAAAAAAATCCTATCATATTAGACTTTTCTTTTCGAGCAGTGTCCTTCATGGAGCACTGATGAAAGGCAGCATGCCTGCTACAAAGAATGAGTAAGCCAGTAGCTTCTCCATGCCCCCACATCTTCACTATAAAGTGCATAGCTTAAGCCACAAGCCATTGTATTTGCAGATGGTTCACATGCAGACTTGAAACAGGTGTAGAAGGAAGACACTTGGGCTGAAATAATGGATTTCAGACTATGAATCAATGAACAGAGAACAAATTAGGTATAAGATAGCTGTGCCCTAAATTCTGTTTGCAATATCTCCTGAAAAATCTCAGCCCCTTCCTTACAGTCTGAGCTCCCCAAATGTCTCCTCTTCCTTCTCCTGCTCTACACAAGCAGCAGCAACAGCAGTTCTGGCCAGGCAGAACCACCATGAAATACTCCATGCAGTCCCAGAGCTGAACTAGAAACAGACAGCCCTTATTCAGGGAGAAGAGCCTATTCCTCCTTGAAAAGAGATATTTCACTTGTTCCCATTTTTAGTTTATGCTTTGGTTTTAAGTTTCTCTTGAATGTATAGTAGATGTTTTGCATCTTTATACATTAGAATGCAATGTTCATATTCCCCATATCCTATACCACACATCCTAGAGGAGGAAAATGCATCTTGGAATATATTTGATCAAGCAGAACATGTAAGACAAGTTGAGATAATAGGATATAAGCACATTTAAACGCGTCACACTAATTACTTTAAATAATTTAAAACAATGCACTCTAAAAAGAAGATTCCCATACATTAATAAAAAGGAATTCACAACAAGACTTGAACAGCAGTACAGCATGGATATTCTGCATATACTTCCCTTTTGAATTATACTTTGATAGTGCCTCAGAAAAGTTAATACCTCTCAGTATTCCATACAGGCAAATAATTTCATGGTCCACAGAAAGCACTATACAGGAAGAATAGAAATTTCATTGCTTGGGTGTAATGAAATCTACCACTGATGCTGCTGGCGATCCAAGTGCATAGAGGAGGAAATGGCAAAAAAAAAAGTTCAATAACCTTCCGTGTTACACCAAAACATTTTAAATCAGGCTAACCAACAGGCTATAGCTAAGCTTAGCCTTGATACAAAGTTTCACTACAGTTTAAAGCAGGTTTGACCTTGTATCTTCTCTATTTTTTGGTATCTATTTTACCAGTGGATACAGGAACAGTGCTCTAGGACAGTATTCTTAGTATCTCTATGAGCCAAAATCAAGCAACCATCAAGGATGAATGGCAAAGTTTTATTGGCTTATTTCATAGGCTGACTATTATTCCACTGAGAGCCCATGAAATAAGAAAGTGATTTTATGCCCACACCATGGCCCTGAAAAATCAAGAGTTACACAGAGATCCACAATACAAGCTTTCTGGCTCATCACATTTTCTAATCAGGTCCTTAGAAAGTAAATCTATTTGTGCTCTCATTTTGATCTTAGTGATGACTTCTTATAGCATTCTCTATGAGAAAAGAGCATACATTGAACTGACACACCTGATAATACAGGAATCAATGCATTAGTTACTGCTATACTAATTGTTGGCACTAGAGCTTATCAAGACATCACCGACTAACAGAGCTGCTATGCATGGAGGAATGAAAGGTGTTACTTCATTGCCACCCTGCCTCCTCCATCCATCCCTTAATTAACACATCAAATCACCTATTCCTATATTAAGAAATCCCTCAAAAATGAAATCCAGCACATGCATGTATTCATTATCACAGTAAGTTATGGCCTTGGTAACAGCACTGAAAATGGCCCTTGTGATGGCCCTGCTTCTTTATCCTGTCCACCCTCTCCAACCTTCTTGCTCTCCTTGACTGCTTTTACTAAAGCTTTTATGGAGGGTGACATTCTTATATGTTTCCTCTGTTTGTGTACAGGGGCAAGTGACACCAGCAGATGTTGTTTCTCTGCTTCAGTAGCACTGTTTGTCATCAGCACTGAAATAACCACAGTGTCTGTCACAGTGGCTGGAGCAGCTGCAGGGCCTGGTGTCTCACTATCAGATTCAGAGACCTCCTTTCCCTCCTGAGGGCACTGGGCAATGCTGGGCATGGCTCAGTAGGCCTGGGGCAGACCTCAACACATTCCAGTGGTTTGGGTCCTCCTGGCTTGCCAGGGTGGCAGCACACCTTGTCCAAGACGAAAGCTTTTACTAGTTTTTCTGGATTATGCACTTGCTAGGGGTAAAGTGCAAACAAAGACCACTGCCCTAGATACCAGCCCATACAGACCCACACATTCCTCCACTCCAGACTATCTAGCTTTTGGGCAGATGTTTGGGTGATGTTCTTAATGAAGAGTCTGACCTTAAACAAGACCTGAACCATATGCAACAACATGCTGACTCCCAGAAAAAGGATCAGATTGCTTTCAAGGGTATTCAAAGGTTATTCAAAATCTTTAAAATTCTCAAAGGCTACTGTAATCAGCCAGGAGGAGAAGGTATGAAAGGGGGAGGGAAGAAAGATGGTAAGAGGGTATTGTTACAGGTTCAGGAGGATGCCCATGCACAAAAAACTCAAGATGCAGTCAGAACAGAAAAGCAAGTCAATTTTATTAGTTGTGTTAGCAATAAATACATACCGACCCCTGGATGTCGGAGAAGCTGCCAAGCAGGAGAAGGAGATAGAGCACGGCTCCTGAATGGGCGGGGCAGAAGGGCAGTGCACCTTCAGAGCACCCCCTGGATGAAAACGTTGTGCATCATGTCGTCCTTCTCCTCCACCCCAGAACCAGAGCTTCTATCTCCCCCTCAGGAGTGGCCAGTTTCAACACCGTCTCACACGGGGCCAGTGCATGAGATGAGGTCACAAGGGCCCATCATCACACCTCCATGTCAACAACAGCTTTATTGTTTCCCTTTCACAGGATGAATTCCACCGATACATAGTTTCATTTCTGAAGGTTAGTCCTACCAACTAACAGTAAGTTCTTCTTCCACATTATCTTGTCAAGTGCACAGTTGCAGACCAAATATGCGGCCTTAGACCTTAGAACTGTCTTCGGTCCCTGACACAGGAATCTTCCCCATAGGTTGTCTTTCTGAGGACACAACTTCTGATACCTCATTATGAAGACAGATCATTACAGAATTACTATGGTTTAACCTAAAATATGTTACTAGAAGGACTGAACAGCCTTCTTTCTTCCACTCCCATTTTCATGAAGAGACACACACATTCACACATATATATATAATATATACATATATATGTGGACCATTGAGACACTGATGGTGATCACTAAGTGCAATCTTTTAGCAGAGTTCCGATATTAAATATATACAGGTACAAAATATCCCTTTTCCTAAGTGAAGGCACAAAGCCAGGAGTACTGCTTATAGTTTTTGTTCTTTTTCTGGCTGTTCTTCTCACTCTGCCTCAGATATGTAGGACAAAAAGTACTGCCACCCTTTATCTTCAAGTTCACATTTTTGACTGCCTGCTATTTATATACTCAGTAAACACATTATTACATCTGAAAAATCTGCTAAAGCACTACAGAATAGCTCAGTCTCACAGACATTTTGCCAGTCATTTTAGTCACAGAAGCCAACAGCTCAGTCATGAAAGTCTGCTGTAAAACCTTGATGCTGACAGATGACAAAGACTTAGGGAACATTAACAACAGAGGAAGGAACAAAAGGAGAACAGAAAGTGGAACAAATCCTGTGTCTTCACTTGAAATAATTATTCCTACTGGATAGGGAACAGACACGATGAACTGGGTTGCAACAATTTATTTCAGTATCTTCAGGACTTAAAGCAACCCACTTACCAGCAGAAATACTTCTCAGAAGATCAAAGAAGTTACTTCCAATGACTCTGAGTCAAAGACCTCTTAACATATTTTTCTTCCTTGAAGCTCCAGAAGATTAAAAAAGTATATTATTTCTTTGACAGTCAAATTGCTCTACAAGATTAACTTCTTAGTATGTGAGAAATTCCACTGCTAGCAGTAGAGCCTTTAGGAAGAGCAAGACTTGCATAAACCAAGATACACAGAAGAATCCCTTTGATAAAATGACTTCTTATTCCTAATATACTCAATCTCAGAGATTATTTTACCAATCTAAAATTTATAGAATTTAGACCTGTGCACAATCACATCCTAAATATGTAGACATTATTTCACTCTGAATCTTATTTCTCTATATACTAAAAAATATACAGCCTTTCTAATCTTTAAAATAGTTGCTACAAAATCAGTATAATTTGATGCTCTAAGGAATTTTAATATGCTTTTCTTTTTTGTCTACATAAGATACCCTTTAATAAAATTCTGTTAATAAGCAAGGTTTAGTTAACCTGAGTCTTACTCTCTTCCTCTCTGCCAATGCTGAGGAAGGCACGCCAGCAAAGTGTATCTCAGGAAGAGGAAGATCATCACCCCAATAGGCAGGAGGGGACATAAGAGAAAGGGAGAATGGAGGTAGGCGCCTGCTCAGGGTGCCTGGTGAATCCCCTCCCAACCTACCAGAGGAGCTGTCCCAATTTATCTGTTTGAGAGCAGAGAAGCAGGGCTTCTGGCTAGCAGATTTTGGCTTTCTTAGGACACGGACTGACAAAGTCCAGGAAGGCTGGACATACTTTAAGAAGGAAAGTTAAAGATACAGAAGCAGGTTGTCCCCATATGCCATAAGAAAATCCAGTCAAGAAAAAGAAAAGACCAGCCTGGCTAAACAGAGGACTTAGGCTGAAACTCAGTTCAGAGGAGCAAGGGGGGGGGGGGAAATATCACCTCGGGAAAGAGGGTCAAATTACTTGGGGGGACTACAAGGGTGTTGTAACGTTATGTGAGGGCAAAAAGCAGAAGAGTCAAAGCTAAACTGGAACCTGGTCACCATTGTTACAGACAACAAAAGCTTCAATTAATACATCGCCAGCAAAGTACAGGTATGGAGAGTCTCCATCCTTTGCTGCTTGCAGAGGGTAGTGTAGTGTCCAAGGATGATAAAAGGCTGAGGTATTTAATGCCTTCTTTACCTCAGCCTTTAACACCAAAATCAGTTGTGCTCAGGAAACCCAACTCTCAGAGATGAAGGTAAGGGATGGGAAGCCAAGTGAAGTCCTTATATTCCAGAGGAAATGGCTAGTGATCCGCTATGCAAGTTAAACACCCACAAGTCTATGGGCCTGGATGGGATGTACCAGAAAATAATGAGGGAGCTGGTAAAAGAGCTCACCAATCCACTTTCAAATATTTATCAGCAGTACTGATTACCTGGAGAAGTTCCAGTTGACTGGAAATTTTCAAATTTAACACCCACCTAAAAGAAGGATTGGAAAGATGATCCAAGGAACCACAGGCCTGTCAAACTAACCTAGGTTGCAGAGGAAGTCATGGAACAGATCATCCCGAGTGTCATCACACAGAATGTACAGGACAATCAGGACATCAGCCCTGGCCAGCATGTGTTTGGGAAAGATAGGTCCTGCTTGACCAACCTGATCTCCTATGACCATGTGACCTCCACAGTGGGTAAGGGAAAGGCTGTGGATGGTGCCTCCCTAGACTTCACTGAGGCATTTCACACCATTTCCCACAGCATTCTCATGGAGAAAGTGGCTGCTCATAGCTTGGACAGGTGCATTCTTTGCTGGGTGAAAAACTGTTTGGATGGCTGAATCCAGGGAGCGGTAGTGAATGGAGCTACATCAAGCTGGTAGCCGGTCACAAGTGGGGTTCCCCAGAGCTCAATATTGGGGCCAGTCATGTTTAATATCTTCATCAGTAATCTGGACAAAGGGGTTAAGTGCTCTCTCAGTCAGTGTGCAGATGCCACCACACTAGGTGATAAGTGTTGATCTGTTGGAGGGCAGGAAGGCTCCACAGAGGAATCTGGACAGCCTGCATCAATGGACTGAGGAGAGCAGCCTGATGTTCAATAAGGCAAAGTGCCAGATCCTGAACCTAGGTCACAAAACCCCTTGTAGACCTACAGGTCAGGGTCAGAGTGGCTGGAACATAGTTCAGCAGAAAAGGACATGGGGGTGGAGGTTGACTGTGGCTGGACATGAGCCAGCTGTGACGAGGTGGCCAAGAAGGCCGATGGCATCCTGGCCTGTATTAGAAATAGTATGGCCAGCAGGACCAGGGCAGCGACCATCCATCCCCCTGGTGATGCTCTGGTGAGACTTCACCTGAAATCCTGTGTTCAGTTTTGGGCCCCTCACTACAAGAAAGGCACTGAGGTGCTGGAGTATGTCCAGGGAAGGGAATGCAGCTGGTGAAGGAAGGGTCTAGAAAGCAAGTCCTACAAGGAGCAGCTGAGGGAGCTGGGGATGTTTAGGTTGGAGAAGAGGGTTAAGGGGGATCTCATTGTCCTCTACAAACACCTGGAAGAAGGTATTAGCAAGGTGGGAGGTGGCCTCTTCCACCATCTCAAATGAAAGGGTGAGAGGAAATGGCCTTAAGTTGCACCCAAGGAGGTTTAGACTGGACATTAGAAAAAAAAAGATCACTGGCAGAGGGGTTAGGCATTGGAATGAGTTGCCCAGGAGCATGATGGAGTAACCATCTCTGGAAGTGTTCACAAGACATCTGGATGTGACACTTGATATAATTTAGGAGATTATGCTGGTGCTATGTCGGCAGCAGAACTACATCACCTTGAAGGTATCTTCCAACATTGATGATTCCGTGATTCTTGGAATATGGAGCACTTGAGAGATAATTTGATATCTCAGCTATCTACTTTCCACTCCTCTGTGGAACAAGAATTCAATTTCCATCTTTGCAGATAGCAAACAAACAAGCTAAAAGAAGCACATGTGTAAAAAGCAAGGTGTTTCTAAACTTAATGAGGATTTGTCACTAAAAGTAGACAATTCATCAGTATCTCACAAATAATCCAATTTAAAAGTAGTCTGCATTTTAGATTCTCAACATGCTGCTAACATACCTTATTAATTCAAAGACAAATAAGTTCCTGGTCACTGACATACAACTGTATTTCTAAGAAATGGGTTGGGAAATACAAATATTTCATAAAGCATAATGCAGCAGTAAGTTAACATGCAAGTGACTGCCTGTTGCAGTGCATGTTTTTTCCTGATTTCATTGTTAATTATATTTTTGTAGTTTCTTCCTATGCTCCCCCCCATTTGCTTGCAACGGTTTTTTCCTCAATTCTACCCTCCCCTAAACCGCCCTTCAATGTGTCTCCTCCCCTTATTCCAGTACCTTCCCCATCCATCACCCAAACCCTGCCCCTCCTTCCAGACCTTCGCTTGTCAATCCCCACATGGGCCAATCCCTGAAATATCCACCCCCTTGGAAATCCCCTAGACCTCGACAACACCCAGTTGGCCCATGTGACCCCTTTTCTCCTCCCCTTGTCCCCATTGGGTTGTGTTCTGTAAACCCCACCCTATGATTTTCCCCTATGGTTCCCTGATTGGTTTACTGTTTATGCCCACCCCTTAATTTGTAACCCTATAAAACCCCTCGCACAGTAGTGCTCGGGGCTCTTTTGTTCTCCTCCCTTCATTGATAATAAACTCTGCCTTTGGAATCCGAGAACAGAAGAGCCTCCTCTCTCCCCTTCGTCTCTCCCTTGACAGCGGTCTGCCTCCATAGAGCCAAAGCTCTAAGGTTCTGTCACTGACACAACACCTGCAGTGACAGTTCCCCACACTCAGTGTGGCCCTTCTGGACCACAGTGTGGCAGCTCAGAGCTAGCCGGGCTCTGGAGGGCCACATCAATTGCCTGTGAGAAGAAAGGAAATATATTATTTCATTGAAAGCTACAAAATCAAGTCATCTTAAGCCTTCAATTTCTTTACCTTCTCTTACCAAAAATTTTGTACTTGCCCCAGAATCACACACAGAAAGAGTAAACCAACAGAAAACTGAAATAGAGGGATAAAAATTGTCCATTTGAAAGCATACCTTCATTCCAAGATGATGTCACAAGCAAACAGAATATCCCCCCTTACATGTATTGAAAAGATATTGAATGCTGTGGAATGTTTTTGGTTTTTTTTTACTGTTAGCCTTTTACTAAATAGCTGTCATTTTCCTTTTTAAAAATATATATTCATATGAACAATTCAGTACTACTCTGCCAATGAGGTTTCGTTACTCTGTGAAGGGGTCTTTGGCATGCTCTGAGAAATGTAAGGAGTTGGGAAAAAGTTTGCTTACTACAGAGCTGACAGGCTTTTAGTCCTCCTCCCAAAATTCCACAATAAACCTGCTGACTATTTGGGGTTACAATTACAAGCTGGACAAGTCCAAAAAGCTTTGCAAAGTACAAGTGCAATAAGGCATCAGTCTAACCTTTTTAACAGGAAAAAAAAGCACCTCACAAAAACAAACAGCGTGATCCTGTGCACCCCAGCTAAAACCCTTACATGACACTATCAAAACTTGTTTTCTAGTTACCAAAAAATAATTTTGCTTTCAAAGAGTTAATAGCATTTCCTTAGCTCTCCAAGATAAATACAAGTTTATACAATAAAACTTGCATTATAGCCAGTCAGACTCAAATTCCTTAATAACAATTTCCATCCAGTGAAACTCTGCTAAAAAATAGAAACAGATGATTTAAGTCAAACTAGGACTGAGAGGCATAAATGTCTCTGCATTTCAGCTCCCAGCTACACACAGAAGTACTTCAGCAAGAACTCTGTATAGCACTGAAATCATAACAGCTGATCTATAGGTGATGACAAAACATTACTTCCTAGGCAAATTCAAAGACTTTGTAAAATTGCGTGTCTTAGGAAAAAATATTATTACCCATAAAAGTATAGTGCAGGAAGTGAAATAGGTAACTTCAAGATCAAGAAAAAAAAATCTGGTTTGTGGTTAGATATACAACCTCATCTCTGATCAAATTGAGAAACACTGTTAAACATGACACTGAATATACTTAAGGTGGTTTGAACAAGCATGAATGAATTTCACAAGCAAATTTTACTTTGTTAAACATGTTATTTTAAGCTAGCCATGCAGCCTAAGTAACTTTAATATTAAACATGCAATCACACATATCTTAACTACACTGCATGTAGATTAGCACAATTACCTGTGTCAGGTTCATTTAGCTGTGATTAGAGCATACTTCAAAGTCATCCATACATTTTTGCTATTCATACTGATTATGTTACAGATAATTACCAGTTCAGTGAGACTTTGCCAATTAACGAAATTATCTTCAAAGTTAAGAGTTTCTTGTATTAGTAAGGTTATTTCTATTGCATTAGCAGTAAGGTTATTTGCTTAGCACAGCCAAAGCAAAACTTAAGTAGTCTTACCACATCATCTGTCAGTGTCTTGATATTTACGTGCTGTAAATCAAACAGGAAAGCAGTCATATCAATATTGTTCAGTAAAAAAAAAAAGCTCAGTTATAGTTATTTTTATTCAAAATCACGTACAAGTTAAACAGTGTTGAATCCTGACACTTGAAATGAGCTGTTTCTTGGCAAGTTGTACCTTGCTGGTTTACAATGCACAGCAAGTTATACAGATTTTTAAAAATCTTCCATTCTATCCTCCAACAGAATATCAGGAGAATATGAACCAAGCACAGCATGAAACAAGTTGTGTTCTATTGTATTTCATAACTAAATTGTATTTTATAGCTAAATACACAGATGACCTGCTCAAAATTCAGCTACTAGACATGTATCTTCTCAGTATGGCTGTGGGGACACCAGCAACAAATCATCCAGAGATTTCAAATTCAATACAAGAACACAGAGCTCCTCAAAAGTTCAAAACCATCCATCAAGCTGCAACACTCAAACTACTCACATTGTTGAATAGTCTCAAGTAATGCCTATGTGGCCAGCAGAACATGAACTTGTGAGCAGAAACTGAACTAGGCATTTAATAAAAGTAGTATCCAAAAAATCTATAGATCACTCAAAAGAGCAGTTTCTGAACCAACATTTGCTCTCCACTGCACATTTACAAACACAGCAAGTGCTAGGATGCACAGCTCCTGCACAAAACCAAAGAGCGGCATGGAACATTGGCAAATGATGAGTCAGTGTTGCAGGGATCCCATGCATCATTTTTATGAAGAGGTTGAGAACAGGCTGTAAGGGTCGGCCCAAAGATCTCATTTTGCCTCCCAATCGTTGGGACAGAGACTGGGACAGACCCCACAAGACACACCCTGGCCTGGCTGAGNGATCTCCCCACGGAAGAAGATGCGTCTATTGGCTGGGCCACGAGGACTTCGTCTCGTGGTTGGTAGCTATATCCTATCTTCTCTCTCACTTTCTCTCCCTACTTTGCTCTCTTTCTCTCTCTCCAGTCTATCACATAACTGAGTTCATTAGCACTCAATACAGTGCTTCATTGTTTTGTTGAAATTATAGTCCCTTGCTGTTTGCCTCTTATTTTGCACCTTGAGATCCCTCGAACCATCACGATTTCCGCCTTGATGTTAAAGCGGATCGTGACACAGGCTTGGCAGGAAAATGTCAAGAGTGTGAAGTCACATACTTTGTGAGATTATAGACTCTTACGCTTCCCTTAGACTCCTCTCTCTGCCTTGTGCGCACAGCTTGGCAACAGTTACAGCAACTGTCAACAACTATATCCTAATTAACCATTTTTGGAAACTCCTCACCAAGTCAAAAATAATTGGCTATCACTCTCAATAACTACCTGAAAGGAAGTTATAGCAAGGTGAGGGTCAGTCTCTTCTCCCAGTTGACAAGCAATAGGACAAGAGGAAATGGCCTCAAGTTGCACCACTGGAGGTCAGTTTGGATATTAGAAAAAATTTATTCATTGAAAGGATAGCCAGGCATTGGAACAGGCTGCCCAGGGAAGTGTTGGAATCAACATCCTTGGAAGTGTTCAAAAGGCATGCAGAGACGTGTAACACCTGCATTTGGCAGTGAAAGTGCTGGTGCTAGGTTAATGATAATGATCTCAGAGGCTTCCAGCTTTAACAGTTCTAGGGTTGTGATCATTGCTTCTGACATCTTCTCTGGCTCATCCCTCAGAATTAAAGAACAATTTGTGTTAACTCAAATATTATCACACAATAGCTCTAGTCTGAAGAGTGTCAAGAAACTGACAAAGAAGTGTCTGATGAATGGCTATGAAGTTAAAAATAAAAGACAAATGAGGTGCAGGAAACAGTATTCAGTGACACACTAAGTTCTACTATCAAAAAAATTTGTTAATAAAGGTGCTAGATCACTACTGAACCTTTATGATAATTCTCTTCCATGTTATAATAGGCAAGTCTTTCTAATAAATTAAAACAACAACTAAGTGAAAATATTCCAATCCAGCCAGGAGACTAAAGATCTGTATCCCAGTTTTCTTACGGGTGTTCTCCTGCCACAGGGGTAGATCAGATTTTTGCCCCCCACACTGCTATAGAGCTGGGGTTTATTACTTGTTTTTCCCATTCTGCTAAATATCTACAAAGACAGTAAAAGTGTTAAATGGCGTCATTTGCAAAAGCTCATGACTTGACATTTAGCAGGGTTTGGTATAATACTTCTACTCTTAAGTGAGCAAAACTGCAAGAGAAAACACTAACATATGGTCGGACACTGCAACTAGGTAGAGAAGAACATGAAAATTTATTCCTTTTCATACAGATTACTTAAATCATTAAGCCTTAAGCAATGCACAAATACCATCATGGAGATCCTCTAACATGGCAGGAGATTACATAATCTGCTTAGAATGAAAACCACCTGCATTCTATCTTTTGAGTAGAAATTCAAGATTTGTGTCAAACTCATGTACACTCCACTAAAAAAATGCAGGAAAGCAACATCAGGTTCATTTCCACTTAAGAATAGATGTTGGATGTTTTGCAAATGCTCCATACAAGACACCAACATCATGCAGGTAACCAGGCAGGCAATTTCAGATTCAGGTTTTGTTCTTTGAAAAAGACAGAAGTTAGTGGGAGAGTTCAAGACAGTATTTTACTTTTCATTTAAGTTGTGCAATTCAGTAGTGAAATTTACTATGATAACAAGTGAAAAGATTCCCATTTTGTATATCAGAACAGCTCACTGACCCAAGTCATCTTACTAATTAGTGAAAGAAGAGTATCCCACAATCAATTAAGGACACCATAATGGCATAACAAACTCTATTTACAGATATGAGTCTTCTCTCAAAGTCTTCCTCTTACAGGATACCTAGAGTATGAAAGCCTAAGACACCAGCATTTCTTTAGTAAAAAGTTGTGTAGTCTAGTTTGAAACTAAGTGCTAAAAGCAGGTTCTTAAATAAGAATCTAGTAAATCAGCAGTAAATAACAAACACTGGTGACAGAGATTTTCTTTATAAAGAACAAATTCCATGCAAACTACAACCTAATGTTTAGCTCTTCCAGCATTCCAATATTAAAAGGCTGAATGACTTGCTGTAAGACATCTCTAAAGACTTATTTAGTGAACTTTACGTTACAATGCTGCTCAGTCTGAGGAGCTAGTTAAAACAGAACTGGGGTTCTCTTTTTCCCCTCTCCCTCACCAAGTCCTTCTCTTCTGATAAGGCTGTACGAAGTAAAATCATTTGACAGCTTTACTGGTCTTCTATAGCATTCAAGGATACAGAGATGTGGAACGTTACATGTGATCTTAAGAACAACAACCACAACAAAAAAACTTGAACGCACTGGATTTTTTCACAGCATTGCATTTAGAGGAGTGCTATGACTCAAGAACAAGACCATATTTTTATTCTTGTCCGGACAAACAAAACAAACACATCTCTAGTAAGGGGAAAAACAACTAGAGTCAGGAGTCAGGTAAAGACCAGGCAGAGGATGGAGTACATTACTACCATGGGGATATATTTCTATTTTTAGGCTCAGATATATCAGTTCACAAAAGACACATTCTGCTCAAGTGAACAGGTTGCCATAAACACAGGTTTTAAACACAGGTCCATAAGTAAATAAATTACTTAAGTAATATTCCTATAATATACAGTCACTGCCAAAAAACATTAGGTAATTTTACAAGATACTGCCTTGCAATGGATGAAAATATTTATATGCTATTCTGAATACCTACTTCATGCTTTCCATTAACTACTCCACAATAATAAAATTATTGATCTGAAAGCATAGGAGCTATGTACAAGTATTCTTCTACTCTCTTTATCATGTAGAAAGTAGATATGAAAAACTGAAAAATAAATTGTCAATATTTTAAGTAAGCTGACTGTGTTTTCTAGTCAGAGATATACAAAAGCATGAAGAGATGAAACAGTTAATTAGGACAGTTCAGAAGGAGAGATTTATCAGTAGACACTACAGTTACAAAAGCAGAAGTAACACCATTGCTTAGTCTTCAAACAATTCTTTAAAGTTTAAAACTGCACTGTTCAGTGTAACTTAGTTTTTAGTCTAGAAAATGGAGGAAGAGGTCATTTTGTTTTGCAATTGAGTAGAAGCAGTTCACTTAAAGCTAAGCCAAATTTAAAAAAAAAAAAGCACAGATGTATCATTTTTGAAGAAAGCAAGCAATCTGACAGAATTACCCTTTATGGGAGATGATGTAACTCAGGTATAGTGTTAAATAACCAGTGTCATAAGACAGAGAATATACACACACATGCAGCATGTGGGACAGTGCTCTTGATGAGCTGGCAAAACTCCAAGCATAGTGAGAGTCTTAAACAGAAGCTGAAAGGTACAACAGGATACAACGGCTGAGTTTCACAACACAAGCACAGCAACAAGATGACTGGTCCCGAGACAGAAAAGAGTATTGTGTCTCAAAGGTCACACATGATGAAGGCACATGCAATGCAGCTTTGACTACCCAGCTGAAGGAAGCCAAATACAATTTGGCTTCAAATACATTCATAGTAAAGAATCTTGTTGTCATACTGATGCCTGAAAACTAGGCAAGAAAACAGTACTCCATAGTATAAGGCCTACAGAGCAGGTATTTGTTTATTCAGCGCCAGGAAGGGAGGGGGATTGCTCCACCCCAAACTCAACTCTTCCATTCTTTGCACAGTACAAGTTTTTATACTTTTTTTTTTACTTAATATGCACATTATGCTTTCCTAATCTTCAAACATATTTTCTAATTACATAATTACATAAACCCTTGTAGCACATGTGCAGTTTCTGCACGAGGTGATCATTGGCCTCCCGGTGTTTGTTTTGGATGAAGGCTCACAAGTCTTCCTTGGGCTTGAATTTTTCACCTCTGTTTCTGCACAAGCTCTATAAGATTGCTCAAACAGCCAGTGGTTAGCTTTTTGCAGTTACCTTGTTCTGCTACATTTTCTGATTTCTAAAAAGTGCTTCATTCCCAAACCCTGTTACAAAGTAACTACTTCTATCAGCATGACTACAGCTTTTAGCATAGTTCTAGCATTGTCTCATTTCCGGGCATCAAAAGGAAGGAAGAGAGGAGGGGGTGAACCAGGGAGGGTGATGGGGCAACATTATCTTGTTGCCAGGTATCAGTACACAAGATGATGATCTTATATGGCAGATCCAAACAGCAGCACATACTTGAAGTTCATCTGCAAGGTAGAATTTAATAACTTGAAGGACTGCCTATATAATTACCCTGGTCAAGTCCAGGGTAGAGACAGTGAAGCAAAGCAAAGCAATGACAAATCCCACTTAATTGGATCAACAGTACTAGTCTGATCTTTTGTGTCATTACATCTATTTCCCTATCATTGTATATGCATATTTATGAAAAAAAAAAATTCTCTCTAGGTGTGGTACAAGCAGTTCAAGCAAACAGGATCAGAGTTCAGGAGAACGACGTTTCAAATGGGACTGATCCCATGTCTTTAGCATTTTTCCCACCAGCACTACAGGTCAATGTGGCCTGGTACAAGTGAAGACTAGCCTAGTACAGTACTGATTATAGGCTGTATCATCTAAGAATTTTAGCACTCTACCAAAAGGGGCAGCATCTACATTCTCCACAAGTGGTCTTTTCACCATGGCATGAAGCACAAAGTTACGTTGCACATTTGACTTTGAGTGAAAGCAGATTTTTTAAACACAAATTGTTTGGGTACTTGCACTCAGATTATGCCTGGCAGGAATGAGCATTGTTAGTATGACAGAAAGACCAACAAAGTATGATTTTTTGATCATAAATGGAAGTAGAAGACAGACAAGCATAATGCCATACTCCCCTGCCAATATGAGAGGGGTTCTAGGCATGCAATGTAACAGGATGTCAGGCAACTAAACAACAATTTCAACATGCATGTCCCCCACCACCTTGAAGTACTTCAGTTAACAAAAAAAATTAAAAATCCACAGTCCAGATCTTTTGGGATATTAAGCTTTACCTTTTTTACAGGTGAAAACAAAGAAACAAATAACACTTAGAACACTCCCTTCAAATCACCATGCACTTGTATAGATTCTTTGATAAATTATAAAGACCTTCCAGCCTGCACATGGCTATGAGAAAAGGAAAAAAAATGGAAAAAAAGGAGGATTTAAGCAAGATGGGTTTTAGAAGAATCAGTTAGCTTATGCACGAACACTGAAACAAGACAAACAAAGCCTAGGGATGTTCATATAATCACAATCACCTCTGCACCATTGTAAATTCAAAAGTGAGCAAGAGCATATTTCCATTAATATCCTCACCAAAAAAAGATTCAACACTAGCTGTTTTTTCCCCCAAAGAATATTCTCAAGCAGAAACACAAGTGGAAGACTGAGTCAACGACTGAAGGAAACCTGTAGACTCAGAAAAATGTTAATTGGATGATTACAGTGAATGCTATCACTTCAAGAACTCCTTTGTAACAATATTCCCTCAGTAATTTTGCTACCTCAATCTGAAAACACAATTTACAAACTGCACAGCATTTCTTGCTTTTAATTTCCAATATACTACTTCAGCATTTAGATAATGGCTTTATCAAACACTCTGTCTCCACTGCTTGGAAAGCAATCAGGAGCAAAACTACCTTAACACGACAGGTTCTACAAAATCATATTCTTTAGGCATTGATGAGTTAAACACAAAATTGGTGCTTACAGGGAAGATCATATAACAAAGTGCTAGAACACAGCACCAAAATTTAATATCATAACCCACAGCGTTAATTCATGCCAACAAAAATAACAGCATGAGGAATTTACAGTTTTACAAAGCTGCGATAAAGTGTTTTAGGTAACATCTGTTCAGCAATCATTCCTTTAAAAGACTAATTTAGATTCAAGGTCTTACACTGAAACATAACTGCAGCAATAATTCAGTCACTTTGTAATTAAAGATATTGACACAGATTGGTCTTACCTTTCTACTCTATACCAGAGAAATGGAAGTGCTTTTCCTCTTAACTACATCCTGCTTTGATTTATAGACACTGTTAAATGCAACTGTTAATTTGTCTATTTTTAACAGATTGGTGTAAACAAGAAACCTTTCTTGACTCATAAATTTCACAAAGAACTTAATAAAAAACATAACCTGAAAGTCACTGAAGTCCAGTCAATGGTATACTGAAATTAATAGAAATACCTCTAATTTGAGCTAGAAATTGAAGTTGATCTTTTGAGTTCTAGTGTCTACAAGACATTGTATCAGTAAAGTGCAATTGGAAGTCACATAATGAAGCACTTACTGAAATTATTTCCAAACATTTCTGAGGCAAGGGGGGGAATCAAGGAGAGGAGGTGGCAAACAATCGCTTTTTACTCCACCCTGCCCCAGCAGATTTCAGAAGTTTCTTGCTCAGTCAATGTATACATAGAGAACAGTATAGTTCTGCCATCCTTCAGTAGATTTCCTCTTTTTACAAGGTCCTAAACCACAAGGGTGGATGCATGAGCTTTGAATAAGCAGAAGTACCACAGGACTAGAGAAATTCTATTACTCTTTTAAAAGTCCCATTCTTCTAAAAACCTGCTGAACAAAGTCATGCTGGTATGTGCTTCAAAATGAACCATCACTCCTTCAAAAAAAAGAAATTAAAATTATTCTGCAAAAGAACTGAGACAACTGAGGCTTAAAACTCATTCACTTCTTCTGAGAAGCTAGTTTATTCAGAAAGAGTCCTTCAAGGTCTCATTTGACAGGGCTAAACAATTATAGTGGCTGATTCCAATACTTCTTTCTCCCTCCCTCATATGCAGTGGGTTTTAAAAAACAATATTTTCCTCAGGTAAAAAAGGATTTTCTTTAGTAGGGAGAAAAAAAAAAGGAGGTGCATGTTAACGATGCCACCTTTGTCAACCAGCAATCCAATTTCACCTCAAGGTTTGTCAGGGAATCAAATTATTTTTGAGATTAGCATATCTGCTATGACAGATCAATGTGTTGCATTGACTGGAAGGGCCCAACCTCAAACTTATATTTGGGCCTTGAACACTGAGAAATATTACACTCACATAATCTGTATTACTTGAGGTCAATAACTCTAACAGCTAATTTAATTTGACAAATGTACACAGATAGAAATATAACTGAGGTAACATGAGGTATGGTACTCTAAGTAACCCAAACAGAGAAAAGAGCACAGGCTAAATCTAAGACTGGATTACAAAGTGCCCAAAGGGGTGAGAGCCAGGCTTTACACATTCTGACACAAAACTAATTTAACTAATAAAATTTGGTTGGCAATGTATTACGGAAGGAGTTAGATAAAAAGAAGTCAAGTTGGAAAATACCTCTAAGATCAGAAAGTCACAACCATAAAACAAACACTGCCAAGCCTATCACTAAACCACATCCTTAAGTGCCATATCTACACATTTTTAAATACCTTATGAAATGGTGACTCAACCACTTCTCTGGGCACCCTCTTCCAGTGCTTGACCACCCTTTCAGTGAAGAAAGTTTATTTAATACCTAATCTAAACCTCCCCTGGTGCAACTTGAGGCCCTTTCCTCTCATTCTGTCACTTGTTCCTTGGGAGAGGACACTGACCTCCACCTCACTCCAGCCTCCTTCCAGGCAGTTGTACAGAGCAATTAGGGCAGCCAGTGAGTTAATGGCACACATAGAATACAATCCACATTCAATCCATAATTCTTCAGCCCCTATCAACATCCAAGGATAAAATCTTTGCTTTAAGACATTACTTAAAGATGAAAAATAGGACTATCGTTAGGGTGAAATGCTTTTGAAAATTGCAGTTTCACAAAGCATTCTCATGAATTAAAGACATTCTCATCTATCCCTGCTTAAAGAGAAACTGGGCAGAGTAACAAGAAGAGGCCAAAATGAAAAAAAAAAAAAAATAAATCAAAACCCACACCTACCTACAAGATGATGATATACCCTATAAAACTGAGTCAGAACCCCAGATTCGACCCCCTTTAAAAAAACCTGAAAAAAACATTGAACTGATGCCTATATTGTAACATCATCAAAATCACCCTTGCATAGCATGGGAAGCCTGGACATATGCCCAACAAGCTCACCTGCACCCAAGAAAAGGCCTTTTTTCACTGAAAAGATGCGATCTCATCTAAGAAAAAAAGCCTCAATGGCTTTTATCACTTACCGATCTGTGTTCCATTCCCTATAATCTATTGTACTGCCATTTTAACACATGGTTAGCAAAACTGAACATGATGGCAACAGCTAGTTCTGTTTTAGCACATAATTAGAGGAAAAAATTAAAAACATAGTGATATCTGCATAAGAACTTGGCAGTTAAAGTATCTGCAATAAGTACAACCTCTTGACCCATAGCTTTTGTCAGTTGCTAACACACAAAAATCCATGTCTCTCACTCAGGAAAGGAATAATCCAACCCTCAAGTCATAAAGCAACAACACTATCCAATCTTTTACAGTGGTCGGTCCAAACAGGTTTCTCCTCACAGATCGTATACTAAATCATGTGTTGAGAGAGTGGGAAGATCCCGTATCACAAGACATTTCAGGGGACATTTCTCTGGGGGACAGGAGGGTTGGCCTTGCCCTGGTGCTACACATCCCTCTCCTAGGGCCTGTATCTCAGCCCCACAGCGGCTGCCAATCCCGGGCACAGAGGAGGCAATGATCCACACCTGGCCTCTGGAGCCCCTAACCCAGCTCCTGAGTGGCCAGACAAATAGAAGTCCCACCTGGGGGGAAGGGCCCTAGAAGGCCAGGGAATATTTAAAGCTGAACACAAGACAAGCACCTTGACCCTACCTCCTCTTGGAATTTCTGCTGAGCACTACTGCAACCCAGCAGCTGGTAGCTGTATACACATATAGCTTTTCTATATCCTTTCTGTCTTACTCTCCTTCTTCTAATTCTCTCTTCTTCAAATTTTTGAGTAACTTAAAATCAAACTGGCCTAATGTTTGCCAAGTTGAATGGGCTAAGTTAATGCTTTGAAATTTATTTTATGTTGATTGAGTGTTGCACTAAACCTTTTGCCAAAGCTCTTTGATTTTCTGAGGTTGCCAGTAAAGACCTTCTTGTTGTTTTGACCTCCTGAGAATATCTTGTTGCTATTTCTCCTGTGCATCTAACTTGAGAGTACAGGAACAAGTATAAGCCCTTTCAAAAGCCTGGTCAAATGAGGGGCCTTACACTTGTCACCTGCATCACTAAAACACACCTATCCCCAGTGTATACACAGCCACTTACAAACCCAAGCAAACAGCTCTTGGTCAGTTTCATACATGCCCATTCTAATGGGTAGAAAAAAAACCACAGGGACGTTGTTCAAACAGCAGTCTCTGCTGCCATAATACAAAAAGATTGCAGCAAACAGAAATATTCCCAGGAGCAAGGTGTTACCTTCCAGAACAGGTCTGGCCAGCCTATTTGATATCACTTATTGGCTAACTTTTTTGAAGCAGTGCACAAGCCAGACACTCAAGTACTGAATGTTACACAAATACACTTTAGAATCAAGAATCTAATATAAGTGTTATGGTGCCTCTTTTGTAATTATGTAATAAATACATTTTAGAGCAGGTGGGCTCAGGGGCATCTGAACAAAGATCAACATGCATCACCTAAATATGAGCATGGGGTGCATCTCCTCTGCATGTGCAGATACTCCCTGAAAGGAGGTTGGATCCAGATGGGAGTCAGCCCCTTCTCCCAGGCAACCAGAGACAGAATAAGAGGACACAGTCTCAAACTGCACCAGGGTACGTTTATGTTGGACATTATGAGGAATTTCTTCACAGAAAGGGTGATTAGACATTGCAATAGGCTCCCCAGGGCGGTGGCTGAGTCACCATCCTTGGAAGTGTTTAAGGAAAGACTGAACACAGTACTCGGTGCCATGGTCTAGTTGACATGGTGGTGTTAGGTCATAGATTAGACTTGGTGATTCCAGAGGTCTTTTCCAACCCAATTGAGTCTATGAATACAAGGCCTGTAGAATATATGTTGGTCTCAGCTCTAATGCTTGGAATTTTCGTGACATCAAACAAAAACTGGTTATTTCTGGGTATTCTTTGGTTAGAGAGCATGTTGCAGAAACATTATCTCGTAAACAATTATATGTCACCTTGAATTTCCCAATTTCTTGGTGTGCTAGCCAAAACCTTGTAAAAGCAGGCCTACAGAGGAGAACTTTACTACGTCCTTTAAATTCAAAGACCGTTTTCGCACTGTAGAGTTTATACCACTAAAATTATATTTTAAAAAATAAACAAACCAAAAAACAGATCACCGCAGTCCTACTAGAAGTAACAAGTTTAAGAGCTGGAAGTCTGTTCTTCTCCCCTTGCACCCATAGCTGTCACGCAGCAAGTAAAGGCAATGAAGCTTTATGATGAAGCGTTCGGGAGAGACCTGAAAACTTGCTGCATCCTTTCCCACGGGTAAGCAAGAGGCGACCTGGACCAGGCGGAATCAGCCTTCGAATACCAGCTGAACCTGACGGCGCCACGTATTCCCACTCGGTCCACCGCTCTCGGGGGACCCCAGGCAGGGACTGGACCCGGCGGGGAGAGACGGGGTTGTGACCGCACGGCCGGGCCCCCTTCGACACAGACCCGGCAGCCCCCACTTCCCGGCCACCCCCGCCGCGGGACCGGCTCGTACTTACGAATTTGGGCTTTCTGCTGTCCGCCGCCTCCTCGGGGCCTCCGGCGCTCCCAGTCCCCGGAGGGCCTTTCCGACGGAGCCCCTTGTTCTCCCGCCGGCCGCGACCCGGCGGCGGGGACGGGGGGCAGTAACGCGGGCGCGGCGGCTCCATGGCCGCACACGGGCGAGAAAGGGCAGGGGGGAGCGCTGCCCGCGATCGGGCCCAGGCCCGGCGGCCCCGGCCGAGCTGGGCGCCTGCGATTAGCGCGGCTTAAGCTGGGCCCGGCCAGGCAGGGCGCCGCAGGGGGAGGAGCGGGGCTCAGCGCTAAAGCCGCGGC
>VXBU01014669.1:53582-129898 GCA_013400315.1 Bombycilla garrulus
GCGCCCGGCCCCGCTGAGTCGGAGGCTCGCGCCGGGCCCCGCCCCGCTCCGCCGGAGCGCGCGTGCCCCCGCGGAGCACGGGGCCGCCCGGGGGCGGTACCCGCGGGGAACGGGGCCATCCCGCAGGGCTGAGGGAACCTCGCCGCCGCCGACACCGAAGTACGGCACAGACACACAGATACACACAGAAACACAGACACACACAGAGGAAAGGAGAGTCTGTTTCCTTACTGTGCAAATCCTGTCTTCTCTGCATCCTGTTTGTTCAGGATCTGAACACGGCGCGAGGCGGGTCCCTCCCCTGTTTGGTCACAGCGTGCCTATTTCCAGCAAGTGGCTTTGTTAAACATTCGATTCCATACCTCAAGCCACTGTTTGACAGGTGAAAAGTGGTTCATGTACTTCTCTATGACCTTTTTCTATAATTAGAGCGCTGACTTTTTTATGTAAATATACATTATTTTGTAGAATCATAGAATCATCAGATTTAGAGGAGACCTTTACGATCATATGGTCCAAAAATCCAAATCACCCACCACCAGATCCAGGTACCTCTTAAACACCCCCAGGGATGGTGACTACATCACCTCCCCAAGCAACCTATTCCAATGCTTGCCCATCTGAACAGAATTTCCTAATATCTGACCCAAATCGCCCCGTCTCAGTTTAAGGCCATTTCCTCTCGTCCTGTCACTGCAGTAACAGTGGAGACTGGCCCCCACCTCCATTAGAACCTCTTTTCTGGTAGTTCTAGAGAGCAGTATATGCATAGCTATACATACAAATATACATACATACATTCATATATATATATAATAATTAATACTTCTCATATTACTTTTATACCAAGTTGGTAGTATTGGGTTAAGAAGGCAGAATGTCACAGGAGAGACATAGTCCCTATCCAAAACAGTGCCAGTGTTTCCATCATCCTCCTGTGTCCGAGTTTCTGTTTTTTGATGGACACAGTCTGTGTGGAGGAGCTGTTAACTGTGCTGCCAAGGCCAAAAGAGCAGGTGTACCTACAGTCTGTATTTGTTTAATGCAATCTGTTGTTTTCCATCACTGAAAGACCTGCAAGACTCTGTGGTTTATGGGGAAATACATAAATAAAGATTTAATTTTGTTGTAAACTAGCAAATTGCATATGGTTTACAAGGCAATTGAATTCTCATTACTACAATCAATACCTTGCATTTATCTTTATTTTGAATTAAGAGTAGTTAGAATAATGATGCAAACTAGGGACTTATGTTGGGGAAAATCTATTTCCACATCTCAGTGTTAGGGATCATTAGGAAAAGGAAGGCTAATACTCAGCATTTATATCTCTAGGGTATTCCTAAAACAGAAAAAATTCTGCCATTCAGTCCTTCACCGTGACTTACACAGGCAGTGACCCACAAAATGTAACATCTGCCAGTACACAGAGTTCTGGTGAAACATAGCAGAATTCAGCCCCAGACTCAGCCTTTGCAGGGCGAGGAGCTGTGGGGCCACACAGAGTAGATGCCATAATTATTTGTATATGTTAAACTGCTCATCCTTTGGCATTTTTCTATAGACGTTTTTTACATTTATATTGGAATTCTTTGTGGAGAGTATAATTAGCAGAACACTGTTTAATGTCATGGTTAATGATTTCCTGGAACATTTGATTAGAAAATTAATCAGGCTATATGTGCATATGATAAAGCTGTTTAAATGGACCTCCTAATTGCACTGTGGTAGAACACAATGGCTTGTGCCAATATATCACTTTCAAGGTACTGTGTTGCAATAACAGAGAAAACATTGAAGGGAATAATTTATCAGACAGTTTTACTAAGCCAGAAGTAAATATTAGTACTTTTGATCTATTATTATTATTTTATACTACCCCTCTTGTGCTCTTTAGGCGTTTCATAGAACAAATACACTGTTGCAACAACTCAGNACCTTTTTCTATAATTAGAGCGCTGACTTTTTTATGTAAATATACATTATTTTGTAGAATCATAGAATCATCAGATTTAGAGGAGACCTTTACGATCATATGGTCCAAAAATCCAAATCACCCACCACCAGATCCAGGTACCTCTTAAACACCCCCAGGGATGGTGACTACATCACCTCCCCAAGCAACCTATTCCAATGCTTGCCCATCTGAACAGAATTTCCTAATATCTGACCCAAATCCCCCCGTCTCAGTTTAAGACCATTTCCTCTCGTCCTGTCACTGCAGTAACAGTGGAGACTGGCCCCCACCTCCATTAGAACCTCTTTTCTGGTAGTTCTAGAGAGCAGTATATGTATAGCTATACATACAAATATACATNCATACATACATTCATATATATATATAATAATTAATACTTCTCATATTACTTTTATACCAAGTTGGTAGTATTGGGTTAAGAAGGCAGAATGTCACAGGAGAGACATAGTCCCTATCCAAAACAGTGCCAGTGTTTCCATCATCCTCCTGTGTCCGAGTTTCTGTTTTTTGATGGACACAGTCTGTGTGGAGGAGCTGTTAACTGTGCTGCCAAGGCCAAAAGAGCAGGTGTACCTACAGTCTGTATTTGTTTAATGCAATCTGTTGTTTTCCATCACTGAAAGACCTGCAAGACTCTGTGGTTTATGGGGAAATACATAAATAAAGATTTAATTTTGTTGTAAACTAGCAAATTGCATATGGTTTACAAGGCAATTGAATTCTCATTACTACAATCAATACCTTGCATTTATCTTTATTTTGAATTAAGAGTAGTTAGAATAATGATGCAAACTAGGGACTTATGTTGGGGAAAATCTATTTCCACATCTCAGTGTTAGGGATCATTAGGAAAAGGAAGGCTAATACTCAGCATTTATATCTCTAGGGTATTCCTAAAACAGAAAAAATTCTGCCATTCAGTCCTTCACCGTGACTTACACAGGCAGTGACCCACAAAATGTAACATCTGCCAGTACACAGAGTTCTGGTGAAACATAGCAGAATTCAGCCCCAGACTCAGCCTTTGCAGGGCGAGGAGCTGTGGGGCCACACAGAGTAGATGCCATAATTATTTGTATATGTTAAACTGCTCATCCTTTGGCATTTTTCTATAGACGTTTTTTACATTTATATTGGAATTCTTTGTGGAGAGTATAATTAGCAGAACACTGTTTAATGTCATGGTTAATGATTTCCTGGAACATTTGATTAGAAAATTAATCAGGCTATATGTGCATATGATAAAGCTGTTTAAATGGACCTCCTAATTGCACTGTGGTAGAACACAATGGCTTGTGCCAATATATCACTTTCAAGGTACTGTGTTGCAATAACAGAGAAAACATTGAAGGGAATAATTTATCAGACAGTTTTACTAAGCCAGAAGTAAATATTAGTACTTTTGATCTATTATTATTATTTTATACTACCCCTCTTGTGCTCTTTAGGCGTTTCACAGAACAAATACACTGTTGCAACAACTCAGTTTACTGAGATTAATCATGACTGAGGAAAAAAAATTGTGAGAAAGAAATGCATCACCAATACTAAAATTGTGCAGAGATTTTACTTAGTCATAGCATGCATATTGTCTGGGGCAGGCAAATAGCTTGGCCATTTTGCATTATTTTTGTTCTAGAATGAGAATTTTTCAAATATAAAAGTCTGAAACAAAGTAAGTGCATGAAGTTAATAATGGATATTTGCAGAAATAGGCCTTCAGACTGATATATTCATTTAGGCTTTTAGCATTTTGTTCCATCTCTCTCTCTTTTATTTTTCTAATATACTGTGACTCATGACTTAAAAAAAAATATACTCTCCTAATACTCATTGTTCCAGGGAGACAGTTTTTCAAATATATTCCTGTGCAAAGTATTTCAAAGCTGGCCTTTGCATTCAAGCAGTTGCCCACATTTCATTTGGAGACACCTAGTTCTTTCCTATAAGAAGAAGATAAAACAGTAAATTACCTGTTCCTTCATGTGGTTCATCCTTTTGAACTGTCACATAAAAGTATGAAGGATTTTGTCAGCAACATTGTTGTTTTTGAAAAGCAAGCACATAAGTTTAATACTACTCTATTTAAGTATATTAACAAGGAAAACCTTCTTAACCACAGTTCCTGTGGCTTGGCAGAGGCAAGCAAACAGCTCATGTCTTTTCAGGAAAATGGCTTCTTCTTTCTCCCAGGAAAAGCCTCAAACAGCCATTTCTAGCCCAAATCCCTCAAATTTGCATAGCTAAGTTGTACCAATTGAATGTGTATCTTATACCTGTCCTAGGTTACAATGTAAAATGTGCCAGAAGGTCTGTATTCTATCTCCATCTTCATTAACTGTTAAAACCAAGGAGGAGCAGTGTTTTTCTTTGCCTCCTCCCCTGGACTATCTCCTGTTAATGGGCCATTAACACCTTGCCCTATGAGTCATAGATAACTCCCTCCGGGAGCCATTCCTGTTTAATGGGTCATCAAGGACCCACCCCATGACTCATACAATGACATCAGCCCATTGTGAGGATCCACCACACGACTCATAGAATTACATAATCCCATTGTGAGATGCTCCACCCAGGGGGAGGAGCCAAGCATTCCCACCTGGATATAATGTGGGAACTGGGACAGAACAAGGAGTCCTTACCCACTGGTTTCCAGAGGACAAGAGCTACCAGACCTGTCTACAGGATCACTATTTCAGCAAGACCACCTCATCTGGACTGCTGCCACGACCCTAACTAGCAGGGTATCAGGTTGTATTCTGACTCTGTCAGTGTTTTTGTTTTCTTTGTATTACTTGAATGTATTTTACTTTTTCCTATTAAATTGTATTTCTGACTTAGAGTCTCACTGGTTTTGCTTTCAAACCAGCACAATACCTTTCCTACCATCTTCTTCAAATAGTTAATAAAGGAGTTACAAAAAGATATGTGTTTGTTAACTCATAATGCCAATAAAAATTACCTTAGAAAACCATGGTCTGTCCTCATGTCTTATAGAGACAATTAATGCTTGTTTTATCAAAAAATAAAATCTTTAACAGTTGCATTTTTTTATTGCAACAACACTCACTAATATTTTAAATTTATTGCAATGTAATATCCTTAAAAGCAACCTGTGGATAAGTTTTCATGGCATGGGTGGCTTGCAAAACATATTATTTCATTATTAGAGTAATGGGAAGATAAAATCTCAAACTGTTCATCAAGTGTATCCTATTAAATTTACTAAGAAACATGGCTATAAGTTTATCATACTAATAAATTAACAAATTTATGTTATGGTTATGAGAAAATTCATACTCTGTTCAAATAATAAAGTTTTATTGACAAAAATTTGCTTTAGTTTTTTTTTCCTGTAAAGCAATTATTCTGGCTTTTTTGTACATAATTTGATTGTCATTTAGTCAGTGTCACTGCTGCTGTAGTAGTATATGTTGTATCTACATTCTCTTCCTAGCATAGACTAGGAAAAATGAAAATCCATAGCTAAAACTATCCTGGAAGATCATGATAATCAGAGAAAGGAAAGAACTGAAAATTTGCCAACTAATATGACCCTAACCTTAAGTTCTTACAAGAGAAAAATGTATTAGGCATTTTCTGATTTATGGTTATGAACTTAGTTGTAAAAGCTTACAGAATTACAAGTCTACTTAAATGTGACAGAAAGGAGTTTTGGCTTTAATAGTCTTCATAAAGGATTGAATTTTTCCTTTGTTTAAGCTCATGATCAGGATAGCTTCTTTTTGTTATGAATCTGTTTAAAGAGATTCTGAGGACTGAGTTTAGGCTAAATACTTGTCGTGGGTAACACACAATATTATTATATTGCATATCTATCTCTGCCCCAAACTTGTTTCTGTCTTTTTAAGACCCATCAGGCAGGAACTGGAATTGCAGGGCAGCTGGGAGGTGCCATCCCCCGGTCCCTTTAGCTGGGACGCCTGAGCCAGCTTGCTCTTGTGCCTGACAGTGTTTGCTGAAGGTGGAGTCTCTGCTTCAGAGGGGCGTGGTTTGGGCAGTTGGCTTTTTGCTTGTTCCATGATTTGTTTGTTTTTCTGGGCTTGCAGCAGTAGCCAGTAAAAAAAAAATTGCATGTTACAGTCACAAACTGTTTCCGAGTGAACTTAGTGGAGGGAGCAGGTTCCCGGGGCTGGGTCACCCCTCCGGGGCTGGGTCACTCTCCCTGCATTGGTGCCCTCAGTGTTTGTCAGTCAGAGCACGATGGAGGCAGCCTTGAGGGTTATCTGACCCAGCCCCTGAGTGCCCGAGAGACCTGGGAGGAGAGCCTTGGATGGGCCAATGCTTTAAAAAGCCTGGCCACAAGGCAAGCCTGTTGTCTTTTAGTCCTGCTGTTGTCTTGGGGTTTTACATCGCTGCAACACAGGAGTTGGGAACTATGACTGTTTTTCTATATCTCTCCTGCCTTTCTGATTTTTTTTTTTCCTTTCTTCTTCTAACTCTCTTCTCACATAACATCGAGTGGCTTTAAAGGTTTTCAGTGTTCAGTGGGCTAAGTCTATGCTGTGATAAGTGATGTTATGTTGCATTTACTCTTTTGTTCATGATCCTTTATTTCCTATAGTTTGCCAGTAAACTTTTGTGTGTTTTTTACCTGTTGAGAATATCTGGTTGGGATTGTCTCCTTTGCATCTACCCAGAGCAAAAGAACCTTGGTTAAACCCTGGAATTAAGTAACTGGGGTGTCACATGGGCGCCCTTGGAAAGGGTCTGACACCATTCTCCCTTTGTCTCCCTACCGGCGGTCGGCAGTGGGAGTAACCATGTTCGAAGACATTTGGAAACATTTTGGGTGTTTCTTTGTTCCCCTGGAGTTGGTGAGATTTTCCAATTTTCTATCTAATGATCATTCACTGTTATTTTTTTGCCTTTTGATCTTTTGCTTGTTAGTATTTTTTTTTTCTCTTACATCTACTCATATTAATTTCTTATTGGTGGAAAGGGGTTGGTTGAAACTGAGAGGAGGTAATTCATTTTAGAGAGTCCACTGCTTTAAATTGTCTTAAAGCAAGACAATGCTAAAAATAGTAATTTTCTTTTATGCCCCCTGGGGTCTTTCTCGGTAACACCAGTTTTCTCATGATGGATTTAAGAATGCTTTAAGAATGTATTATGCCACTTGTCTTACGATGCATCTCATTTAAAGCCCTGCTCTTGCTCTCATCTGTTTTGACTGCCCAGCATGCTATGTACAGTTGGAAGTACTCAAAACAATTGTTTGCCATCATTCATTGGCACCCTGGCAGACAAGTAGTGTGTGCTAGTTAATATTTGTATAATACTTTAGTCAGAAGTAGAGAGGTATTTAGGACAAAAATTAAAGAAAATCCTGTCTTGCCTGATATGTCAAATTGTCTCTAAAGGCAAGCAGCTTTGAGCAGTTTTGATCACAGCACTGGTAAAGCTCGACTCATCAGACCTCTTGGCACATATATTTCTTGTTTCCTAAAAATATCTAAACTACAGTCTTCTGAAAACAGTTCTTCCCTTTTGTATACAAAAAGTATTATGGTTGTATTTCAGAAAAATGTTATGGTAATATTTCTTGCAATTTATTTGTGTTACCAGCAAAAATACTTTTGGAAACCGGAATATTCTTCATTTCCATCCCAGTCCCTTATCATCACTAAGAGTCTTGGACTGTCACACTTGCATGATGTTATCAGTGCTAAGTGTCAATGGAATATGTATCTTGCAACAATTATAAAAAATACCTGGATTTTAGAGAAACACAAAGGACTTCAGGGCTATTATTCATGTTTGCATGGCAGTAATTTCCAGACATGTTAGAAAGTGCTAATTAAATGACTCAAGCTGAAATAAAGTTTGCACTGGGATTTGTGTCTAAAATACTACAACACCTTTTTTCATATTACATGAGAGTTTTTACTGAAGAAAACAGCAAAGCAAGATTCTGCAGGTTTTAGCAGAACCTGCAGGTATAACTGTTTTTACCCCAGAATGGACAGGCAAGAAAGGCATCCCTGAGGACAGCATATGTCACAATCCTGTTATTGATATATCAGTCATAACTTTGAAATTTTAAATAAAATTTAACATGCAATGGATTCATTTTTCTCTCTTTTCTAGTTAGAATGTAAGGACTTTCAGAAATAGTTGTGGTCTGAATAGCACCAGTCTCCTTCTTGAAGCTTTCAAAGTCACCCTGTAAAAGATGAGAATATAAGAAATAGGAAAGTAGGTTGCTTCATCAATTTATTGTGGATTACATGTTGCTAATAATTCCTCACAAAATACTTTAGGCTAGCCTCTCATTCACCTGAAGAAATCTAATATGCCTCTTTCAAGATACTGCCTAAATGGGAAAAAGTCAGTAAAGAAGTCCATTATACAGTTCATCAAATGCATCTTTATGAGGATATTTGAGACGTGATTTGTGGCACTATTTAGGATACACTGCCTAGTACATTATTATAAAGTTCAAGTTTGTAATTTAATTATGGGCCAAATCATCTTCAGTTCTAACTTTAGTTGAAGTGACTAGGCCAAGCCTGACAGGTGATATAAATTGTAAATGGTCTGAGTGTCATGGGCTGCAATAAAGGCTGTGTTACATAATTTCATACTTCATGTGGGATTTTCAGAGACGCCTAAAGAATTAAATGAGCTGTTCAAACCTTGTCTATTCTATCGTTATGCTATTAAGTGTTCCTAGTAAAATTATTTCAAACATTCAATTTTGTCCAAACAAAAATAAATATGTTTTCAGAGGAGAAAATTGTGCTGAAATACTTTTTGTGAATATAAGGATCCATAGAAGTGTGATCAAGCTTAGTGATTTTTTTCAGGGCATTCACTGCAAAGATTTTAAGCCTTCTGTCAGAATTCTGAGATGTAATTATCTTCCATTACTTCCTGATAACTCTCCAAATTCTTCATAGCTTTCCTTTTTTAATATACTTCTGTATTTTTTTTATGATTTGCTTTCCAAATTTCCTTCTAAGAATCTGTCTTTCATTTTTCCTTGTGATAATTTATATTACTTCCTACTAAGGCATGAGATAGTTTGCTTTCAGAAATCCCTTATTTTCTTTTGACAGATGTATCATTTTAAGAGAGAGAGGGAGAGGGAGGGAAAGAGAGATAAACACATATATGTATGTGCATTTATAATGCTTTTTATGCATTAGTTATGTATTGCAGAAGTCTCAAAATTGACTATAATTTGTTTATATAGCTTTTATTTCTCTCTGACTGATTTTCTTATTCTAATCCATCTTTAAGTTTCTCAATCTACTTTTTCCTCTTGCAAGAGTAGTGGATATAATCATATTATGGTTACAGCGACTTAATATTCAGTTACAGTAAGTACTGTAGATTAAGAGAGAAGCTTCCTCTTGTTTTTTAAAAAAAACAATATATATCATTTGGGGAAATTCCTGAAATTCATTCTATATGAAACATAATCAGCAATTTTGAGGGTAACAGAAGTCACTCTGTTACTATCCAAACTGCATGTTATTTTTTGAGGCTCTGTCCTTAGCAAGTTTCAATGGACAACCTGATTTTTAATGTCTTTTTAACACACATAATCATAAATTTCTACAGAGTGCAATGCACTGCTTTTCTTATGTTAAAAAGTAGCTTCATCTCTTGTCATAGGGTGATGAAGAGTGTAATTGGAGTGTGTACTTTGCATCACAGGTACTTTTCCAGTGCAGCACAGCTAAGCTTAGGGATTTTTTCCTAGGAAGTTTCTTATGTGGCAGTTTTATGACAGTGTGAATCAGAGCAAACTCCGTAAGTTTCCAACTTCCTCCACCTTTTCTACAATAAATGAAAGCTGTTGGTTAAGGAAAATGAATGCTTTCACTTATTTTTACAAAATATTTCTGCAGAAATGAAGAGATTATTATGTTGGATTGTGATGCAGAGGTTATTCTGTAGGAGCTAGAGATGCAATTAGCTCTCAGATTTGTGTTTTGAGGGGAGGGAGGCAAGTGAAAGAAACTATGTTGTAACAATTACAGGATTGCCTCTCAGCTGGCTGTAGGCAATAGGATCTCAAGATGGTTTTGGTTCATTGCACAACAGCCTAACCAGAATAGAAACTTATGAAGCCAAGGTATATTTGCAAGAAAAATAGAGGCCAGTTCACATTGTTTCTGTTACCTTATACATGGAAAATTTAGAGAAAGGAGTATGTCAGCCTCTGTTTAAGTGTCAGGGCATGGTGAGCACCAGCTTTCCCTAAGGGATGTGGTGCTAAGGGAGGGAGCATGGCCAGCAGGACAAGGGGCCTTGCTAGCCAGGGCCCAGACCACTGACCCCAGCCAAGGCAAGAAGGACCAGCCCAGAAGTGATAGCCAGGTTTATCCAATAGTCCAGACTGTCTGGTGATGATTGAGTGTAACCACAGTGATAAAACATGGAAGCTTGGGACTCACATACAGAGCAGGATCAACAGGGTTCATATCTGGCCAAGTGAAGGTGTGTCTTCCGTTGTGTGATACACACAGGAATCCATCATGTGTGTGCATCCCATGAATAACCTCAAAAGGCTCAAAAGCTTTGTTTGTTACTTTTACAGCCACCCTTAATCTGAGAGGAAAAAAAAAAATCCATTATTTTATTATAAGTGTGCCTGTTAGTCTCTGAAAAGGAATGTAATTCCTTATCCCCATCCATCTATGAAATTCCTTATCCCCATCCATCTATTTGTTTTCATTCATGAGTTCATTTCCCCTTGCATTGAATAATCATGCTAGTACCAACGAAGAGGAAGTCTCCTCGAAGAAGTAAGGAAAGCCTTTACCAAGATTTAAAATCAAGGAGGAAGTAAGTCATCAAGAAGTCTCACTATACCCCACTAAGCGCTCATGAAATTTTTATTTACCATATGTTTTGTGAGCTTCAAATCTGGACATCAGATAGATGCAGGTTTTCCATTTAGAAAAGGACCAGCAAAGACCTCTTTTTTTTCCCCATTGAAAGGGAGAGAATATGAGGGAATATCTATACAGGCTTGCAGGATGCTGGGAGATTAATAAAGGCAGCCAAAATGTGATAATCCAGATACAGCATTTGGGTGGATGATACATACTTTCAAGCAGCTTTCTTTATATGAACTGCAACACAGAAAAAGCAAGAATGTTGCCCCAAAGGTGGTTCAAAATATACATGATTAAAAGCAGTACAGTGGTCAAGTCTTTTTCATTCTTTGCAGGAAATAAGAATAGAGTACCAAGAAAGAGTATTTTTGGAAGAACATCATGCACTGGAGCAAGAGCAGGGCAAAGAGCTCATCAGCAAAAGCAGCAGGCAGGCTTATGTATGGAATGTTGCTGAGAACTGAGTGCTGGAATGTACTGATCCCAAATAAACTGCGTTGCTTCATCATATCATGACCTTGAATTATCCACTCTCTACTCCCCCGACAACAGAGGTACTGATTCTAAGACTCCTTATTCCTGTAATGATCACTCCAAGTTCTGCTTAGGGGATCCCTGTGGCCCTTCATGCCACAAGTCAGTAACCATACTGGGAACAAGTGACAATATCACTGAAATGAGAAAGTATTTCAAAGTAGTATGGTTCTGTAAAACAAAATATGTGGCAGTTTTGTAGCATTAATGTGTAGGGGAGATCCATATTCTCTGGCTAAGGACAATTTAATCAGTAAAGAACTAAGCTAGACTCTTTCTATGATTAAGGACTTAGCACTTAACTGAAGTTCTCAGTTTTATCTAGTGAAGAAAAACTAACATCTAGAAAAAGCAGTTCATCTACTCTTAAAGTATAAATTAGAAACAAATGGAAAGAAGAACCTCTGGAGATCCTTTTATGTCTTCACTGACTATGGAAGATGCTTTGATACTTGGTTTAGACCGAAAGAGTACATTTAAATGCTGAAGGCAGGTGAGGTAAATCTCCTTCTCTCAAACTGTTCTGGGGATTTCAGCAATTTTCAGTCAATACTTTCACTCCCTTTCAACAGACTTTATTACACATATTCATATTAATTCAGAATCACAGATATATTTTAATAGCAATGTTAATGACTCCTTGGAATTAACAATAAAATTCTTTTCTGATCCTCAGAGAATAAAATTTTGAATAATCACACTTCCAAGGTAATCTGCACATCTTTGAAAATAGTTTTTGATAGTCTGAAAACTGAAGACAGATATTTTTTCCCTGAAAGGTTTAATGACTAGTTCCCTTGCTCCTTTTGCTGCAGGCTGTTATCATGGATATTAAACTACTTTAAAAACTGTGGGAAGTTTAAAGTTGCAAATATACTCTCTTTTTGTACAGAATTATGTGGATGGTGATTAAAAGAATTAATGCTGCTACTAACCTAAGTGTTCTAAAACATTCTTGGTGAAATCTATTTCATCTTTCTATTTTGTCGTGGTTTGTTTTTTTTTTTTTTCTGCTACAATACATTGGGGTTTTTTTTTTCTCACTTGCAGAGCTTCGCACTCAGCCTTGGAAACTTTTGCAAATTAACTCTGTAATAGGTAGTTGACAGCAGTGCCATCATTAATATGTTAGCTTTCTAAACAGGTACCTTTGTGCCTTCTCCCCAGATGGCAGTCTCTGAAGAAGTCATAAGTAAGCATCTGCAAACAACTTAATTATTATTGCTTAAATCTTTCTTTAGAATTCTCCTCAGCCAATCTGCCCACAGAAGTGAAGAATTAAAACCAGCCTCTCTCATTGTTATGTATTGCTCCTGATTTAGGCTGTATCTCCTGTCTGTCTTCCACAAAGAGACAGCAAGCTTTTGGGGCATTGCCTTTTTTTTTTTTTCAATTCAAAACAGCTCTGGCATTTTACAATAATAAACATCTTGATGAATACACAGAGCTTTATAGCTGTCTTAGATGCAAAGACTAGAACACCTAAACTCTGTTTGATTTCTGGACTTCCATATTAAGTCCTGTGTGTGTTTACATGATAAAATTCACCAGAACAGATATATCAGAATAAACAATGCTTGCTTTCCATACTTTACTTTCCACTCTTCAAATGGTATTACAAGTAACTAAGTAACTCTTATAATTACTAAATGTACACCATATTTAGTAAATAATCCATACTTTATAAATGACATTGTCCAATACGGTTTTCAGACTTGTGGTATTTTCTAGCTTTGAACTATACATGTGCACAATCTCATAATTGAATATTTTATCCCCATGTCTATTAGTATGGCTTCTGAGTGGTGATGGACATAATTATCCATCTATGTTTTAGGTGGAAATAGGGGAAAATTATCTGTGTATCTAGAATCAAAGTTGTCATTGTGTAACGATTTATTTTTAACAGGGAGATTATACAAGTTATATTCATTCAGATTCAGTCTTACGTAAATCATGGCTTTGCAATCACTTAGGAGTTGTATCACATTAATCTACAGTGACAGTGTTCAACAGAGTCTGGAAAGTCGTTTGATTTCACACTCTGTAAATGACAGTTCTTGATTTTCTGTAATATTTTGGATCGCAGACAACCTTGTTTCAGTAACTGCATATTAGCTGGACGGTTACAGCTGATGTGCAGAGCAGTTGTGTTTGGGTGATATGATCAACATTCATCACAAGCTAATAATGGTGACTCTGAACATCTTAACTGGAGATCACACAACTCTGTGTAGTGTGAAATAAGATGTCTGGGCGATTGCAAAGATTTTGACTGGTCCTTGTGCTGATAGCCTGTAGAAGATTTTAATACTCTGAAGTCACACCAGATGGGCAATGTGCTGCAGTATATACCTTGGTTCAGTTTTAAGCTGCAAGGATTCTGTATCTGATGTTACCTCAAGGGAAAATAATAAACAGCTGCACTAATGACATTTTTTAAATCTCAATTTACCTAGGCTTTGACTGATGTGATAGTCAGTTTAGGAAAACTGAACAAAGACCTTTTACAATACCAAGAAAATGGACCAGAAATTAAACTGGAAAAAATTAGTATCCATTATTTAACTGCTCTATGCATGCCTTCTAATCCTATGTGCAAAATTTAACTTGCTGTTGCAAAATAAGTTTGGAAAAGTATACAGATATGAGGAAAAATAGCAGAGAAAAGTGTAAACGAGTACAGATAAAATTTTGATTAATTTTTATAGCTGAAAGAAATGTAGTCAGTTTTCTGGATCAATGGAGTTATTTATTCTGATAGGGAGTAGATAGTAAGACCAGCTCTCCTCTACTCCAAGGTTTTGCTGGATACATTCTTTTATAGAATATTTCATGGAAATAACTTGAGTCGGTTTGAGTTCTGCAGCCCTTCACTGCAGCCCCCATAACTGGACTTTTGTCTATTTTGGTACAGGACAACTCAAAGCTTTGTAGTGCTGTGCATCTCTTTCAGTGTGGAATTTCAGCACAGTTCATTATCTGGGTAATAATGATCCATATTTTATGCAATTAATATGAAATAGGGGATATAGTCAACTTTTAAAATATTATTTTAAATGAAATGTTTTGGGCTATAGCAAACATGACATGTTAGAAGAGAGAAAGAAAAGTGAAAGAAATGTGGAGAATTAGGATCTGCTGTTACAATAGCTGGGTTTGAATTAGAGAGCCAAAGAATGAACTACATGTGTGTTCTATTATGAAGAAACATTTGGCACTTGTCACTGAATAAATAAGATATCATCTAAGTGCTTTGCCCTGATGTGGCTGCTGAACACAAGTATTGTGAGTAAATGGTAGAGGAAATAATGGTAGAGGACCATGTAAAAGACCGCTAGAATTTTCATGTGTTTGTGAAAGACAAGCAAGGAATTTAAGCAATGCTTACATTTGCCATCTGAGCAATGAATGAGGAGGAAGACAATTGTGATGTCCTTTACTTCTAATTATATCTGATTCTGTCACTTGTTACGCTTCATAGTTTTTAATTAACTCAAACTAATTGTTAAGTAACTTCATCATGTCAATACAGTAGGAAGCCAGACTGAGGATGGAGCCTTCCACACAAATGTGAAATGCATGAAAAACGAATGTAAAAAAAGAAAAAAATCCGAAAATGTGTAAGAATCCATTAGTGATACAGAAGCCAAATGTGTAATGCCAGGAAAGAAGAGACATCTGATAAAAATCCTAATTGAAACTGGAAACTGGAATACACAGCTGAAGATTCAGAATTAATATATAAAGGTGTGACATAGCTAGCATTTCCTGAGAACTGAATTCGAGAGGACCAATTTATGCTTAAGGTGCCTACAATGCTCTGAAACTACAGATTCAAAGGACAAGAAAGATGATAGGCATATGGCAGAGACATGCATGGGTTGAAATTTTGATACAGACCTGCTCATACTATGGTAACGGGGACAATTACTAACATGCTGAGTAAGAAGCAAAACTGACCCCACTATTCTGCAGAAGTTACAAGTAATGACATAGAAAAAGATTGTGCCAGTCCCATCACTGTTTCCTGTTAGTCCATTAGTACAGCAATATATAAAGTTCTCTAGAGGACTGGGACATTCAGTTTTTCACTTTTCTAAGAAGTTGTGCTATATCAAAACCTGACACTGGGAGAAGCTGGGAATTGTTGGAAAACCACTTGGTAGTTCCAGGATATTTAATATACACTGGGTTCGGAGACTAAGCCCCTAGCATTTTTCAAAGTCAGGACAAGATGCTGAGAAAGTTTGATACTGCTTGAAATTTTTAGGAAAAAATCCATTTTTCCGTCTTTCGCTTTCCATCTCTGTCATTAAAAATCTTTTTGGCTTGACTTTCCTTCTTTGACAATTGGAGAAGACAGGATAGAATGAAATTATGTGAGATTCAACTCCAGCACATTATAGGATAACTTATACTTGACTTGCCATGAATGAGCTGAAAATCCAGATAGGTGGAGTGATTTGGTGATTTGCTGAAAAATATGTTGCCTTTGTTTGAAAGATCACAAGTAAACCAGTTATGCTAATTCTGAAGAATATTGCATCCTAATGTTGAACTTGAAGACAACATATCCAAAGTGGATTATGATGGACGTAGTTGCCTTATGCCTGAGGCCTGCTCAGGAACAAGTAATGTCCTGCTCCGCTCGCCTCCAAAGTACTGATTAATGAACAAAACCCATTCCAGAAAAAAAGGGTCTAAATATCTCCATTCCCAAGAGAGTTTGCATTTTTTTCATTGAGATGCACAGTACAATACAGTGAATTAAAATAATTTTCATTTCTGTAGCTCAATGTCATTCCCTTTAAATGAGATACTGGCAGTGAGATGGCTTTGATTGCTGCCAGCTGTCGATACCCCTAAGGAAAGCCGAGATACTTCTATGATGGAAGATGAACAAGAAGCTTGCTGATCAAACACATCACAAGTTGTGTCAGGATTAGTGAGTTAAATAAAATAGATGTGTGTTTACACTCTTCTATTCATAAACAAGCTGTCTATGAGTTCTCACTTTTTAATTTTTTTTTCCTTACAGAGAACACTTCATACTCCAGTAGGTTGACTGGTTTTTGTAGTTTCTGTTCTTGCATTATGGAATACATGTCTCTAGATAGAGAGGAAAGTAGCTAGAACAGCCATTTTCCTGTTGTCCAAATGTCTGTCTGTTTTACTTGGATAAGTACCATTTAAATAGACAACCAGAGTAAAAGTGGTTTACTCATTATGTTATTTGTTGTAATTAATGGATATATGGGCTAAATTTTCAAAACTAGACACACAGAACTCGAAATATGCAGTTAATTCATTAATCAAGTGCCTGCTGTACAGTACAAGTCAGGTATTAGTGTTGCACACAGTCTGTTACCTTGTATTAGATTCTGTATGCATAATTTAGACATACACACCAGATTATGCCTAATTTTGTAAAATGTAGTCCATATGTTTTGTGAGTCCTCTTCTGTTTCTTCTTATTACACCTGCTTACTGTTAGTGTTCAGCAGAAAATTAGCTGAAAGCAGTAAAAGTGGAAGTGAAGACTAGCAATGCAGTTTAAGAAGTGTAAGAACAGTCTTAAAAAGTTTAAATCTGTCTTTATGTTTTTGCACTGTCAAATGGCTGAGAATATAAAGTGTTATTTTGGGTTGGTTTGTTCTCCTTTACAGCCTTCAATGTTAGCCAAGTGAAATGTTTTAAAAGTCTGTGGAGCTGATTAGTGTTGGGTGTAGGTGTATAATCTTAACAGAGATACCTCCTGGGAGGACATGCCCAACACTAACAATCTTAATAAAGAAATAAATAATATTTAATTATATTACATGATAAGGAAATGTGAAGTTTTTATATGTTTCATGCCTCAAAGAAAAGAAAAGTATATTTTTCTCTTGACAAAGAGCTACATTTAATGGAAATTAGCAGAAATCAATATGGGAATATATCTAAGTATTGCATGAACACCAAGGTGTCTAAAGTCTGCAAAAATTATTAGTTAATCTCATTGTGCCTTCTGGGACATCAACCACTGCAAAGATTTTTCTGAGTTTATTAAAAGCTTCTGAGACACTTGTAATGACAGGTAGTCATTATGTAGCAGCTTCAGTGGGGAGTCCTGTAGTATTATACATCCTATTTGTCAGTTGTCTTCCTACTTGGAGACACATACTGGCTAAGTAAGGAGGCTAATCACCAAGGCCCCTTGTCCCCCTGTCCTTTTATGAGGCAGTTCTTAAATCACAGTTCTTAAAGAGGAAGAGAAATCCTAGACAACTCACAAACTGAAAAGCAGAGACCAGACTGAACAGTCAGCCAACAGCAGTCATGTAAGGAGGGAACTAGAAAAGGGTTAAGAGCCAGGCCCATCAGGTGTGTATCTGAAGGGAGGGCATCAAGTTCTTCTCAGTGGTGCCAGGCAATAGCACAAGAGGCAGAAATGACTATGAGCAGAAAGTTCCACCCGAATATGAGTCAAATCTTTTTTTACTGTGCAGGTGACCGAGCACTGGAACAGGTAGCCCATAGAGGCTGGGAAGTCTCCCTCATGGAGACAGTCAAGAATCATCTAGACACAATCCTGAGTAAAAAGCTCTAGGGGACCCTGCCTGAGCAGGAAGGTTGGACTAGATGACCTCCAGTGGGCCCTTTCCAACCTGAACCATTCTATGTTTCTTTGATTTTGTGTGATCTCATTTTCTTCATAGGCAGGAGGTCTATGTGTTTTCTCAGCGATCCTAACTTAGGCTTAGCTATGTGCATAGACTAAGACAATATACACTAAGAACAGAAGTTCTTAGAAGTATTTTGTTTTCTTAGTTTTTCTAAATGTGAAGGATATTGAATACATTACTGGAATGGGATGTAGGACCCAATTCACTTTTTGCTCAGATACAGATCCATGGTGACTCTAAAAAAGCAAGTGGAGACTGTAAAAACCAGTCACAAAGGTTGTGTTTACACCTCTCTAGCGTGGTTAATTTTAATACCATTCCTAGCCTTCTAGGTAAGGGAGCAGCTAAAATGTGCTGTCTTCCCCAAATGAGCATTCCTTTTCTGTGAGTGCCCAGAGGTAGATGAAGGGTTGGTCCGTGTGTGCAGTCCAGCCATGGTAGTCGGTGAATGCCTGGACCAAGAAAGGCTTCTCACTGTAGATACAGCTGATGAAATTTCTGAAAGGTAATGACACATCACATAAATTGCCTTCTGAGCATCAGGAAGGTTGATTCTCTTTTACCTCTACAATGTCCTGCTAATGTGGGCAGCTGACTGAGGCTGGGTGAAAGGAATTCCCTCCTCCTCTTTTGTGCTTTGAACCTCTTCAATGAGGTGCCTTTTTTAATCTTCCCTGTTCCTTCCTTTTGCTTTGAAGGGAGCTTTTGTTCATTATATTCATCAAAGTAGTCCTTTTTTTTTTTTAAGCTTCATTATTTAAATGTCTCACAACCTCTAAACTTGAACGCTCTGATCTTTAGAACAGCACACTGAAGTGGGAGGGCTCATGACCACCTTGGAAAAAAAGAACTGAGCACTAAAGTAGCTCAAATGACTTCTTAGCAGCCACACACTGAACCTGTGGATGAGTAAAAACTCCAGTTCTAAGTGCCATATGTGCCCCAAACCACATCTATGTGCGGGGGGTGTGCACTCCCCGGCAAACTCCAAGCTGAACCAGCTGGGGAGTAGGAGGCTCTGGGTCCAGGGGCCAGGTGGGCCCTGATAACCAGGGTTGTCAGGTGGGCAGAAAGTCTGTCCTGCTATTTGGGGGAACTTCCGCATGTGGCACATCTGTGGGACAAGTGTGTGAGTACTGCATGTGTGCAGTGAGCCTCCAGCGGGACCAGCCAGTCAGTCAGGGGCCTGTGGGATGAGCAGGGGGGACAAGATTTGGAAAGGGTGCCAGGTGGGCAGAGGGGCCGTGTAAGTGCTCAGGGGATCCATAAATGTGTAAGTGCTTGTGCACAGCTAAGGGAGCGTGGATTTGACAAGGAGACAGTGGGATTGAGAACTGGCTGAATGGTAGGTCTCAGAGGGCTGTAGTCAGCAACACGGAGTCTAGTTGGAGGCCTGTAGCTTAGCATTGAACCTCAGTGGTCAGTACTGGGTCCAGTCTTGTTCAGCTTATTCATTCAAAGACTTGGATGAAGGGACAGAGTGCACACCCAGCAGATGATACAGAACTGGGAAGAGTTGCTGACACACCAGAAAGCTGTTCTGCCATTCTGGGGGACCTGGACAGGCTGGAGAGTTGGGCAGAGAAGAATCCAATGAAGTCCAGCAAAGGCAAGTTCAGGGTCCTACACCTGGGGAGGAATTACCTCTTGGCCCAGTATGGGCTGGGGGCTGATGTGCTGGAAGGAAGCTCTGTGGAGAGGGACCTAGGGGCCCAGGTAGACAATAATCTGTCCATGGGGCTGCAGTGTGTCCTTGTGGTCAAAAAGGCAAATGGTTTCCTGGGCTGCATTAGGAGGAGCATTGCCAGCAGGTCAAGGGAGGTGATCCTACCCCTCTACTCAGCCCTAGTGAGACCACATGTGGGAGTGCTGTGTCCGGTTCTGGGCTCCTCCGTACGAGAGAGACTTGGAGGGTCCAGTGGTTGACATTCCTCCACCTAAAGGAAGTAAAAGTTTATCATAAATTACTTCCAGTTGGTTTGAATCTTAACCCTTAATGTGGTTAAGGGACTGGAACATCTCTCTGCTGAGGGAGCTGGCACTGTTTAGCCTGGAGAAGAGATGACTGGGGGCAATGTATACCAATGTATATAAATATTTTAAGGAAGAGTGTGAGGAGGACAGAGCCAGGCTCTTTGGAGTGGTTGCCAGCAACAGAACAAGGAACAGAAACTGAAACACAGAAAGTTCCATCTGAATATGAGGAAAAACTTCTTTGCTGTGAGGGTGAAAGAGCACTGGAACATGGTGCCCAAAGAGGTTGTGGAGTTCTCCTTCCCCAGAGATACTTAAAAACTGCCTAGGCATGATCCTGTGCAACTTGCTGTAAGATGCCCCTGCTTTACCAGGGGCTTGTAGATGATCTCCAGATGTCCCTTCCAACCCTGACCATTCTGTGATTCCAAGAACCTGGGTAATGTGGTGTATATCCTGTACTAGTGACCTTCTGCCACTGCCAGCCCAAGAGGAGGAAGGGACATGTCCCTGTGTGCCTGTGTCTGGTGTGAGCCCTGAATGTGGGGCCCACTGGGGGCAGTACCTTATCAGTGTCTTTCTGTGTGACCGGCTCTGTCTGTGTCCTCTGTGAATGTGTGTGTCCACATGTGTCTGTGTGTCTCTGGGGTATGTAGCCAGCTTTGCTGCTGGTTGAACCTGTGAAGGGGAAAGTGTCAGCCGTGTCTCTCAGCCTGAACAGAGACCCTGCATTCCCTGGGATGTACTCCAGTGGCTGGGCATGCGGAATCCCCAGGCCAGGAGCTGCTGGAGCTGGTGATTACACTTGTAATAGCTTAACATTATGTCTATGTAACACTGCATTAGCTGGATACTCCCCAAAACTAACTTTTTTTTTCCTCACACTGTCCTTTAAAGTTACAAAGGTATTATAATTATGGAAACCACCAAGGTTAAGAGGAGTGTTTTCAGTGACTAGTCTTTTTAGGTTCCTCCACTTAAAGGAAGTAAAAGTTCATCATAAATTACTTCCAGTTGGTTTGAATCTTGTCATAATGTTGTAGTTAATAAAGCTGGAGACCCCCTAGGGCACATGAGGGCCTTAGTGCCCTGCAAACAGGGCATTTTAAAAATGAGGGATGAAAAATTATTTGACATTTTTAAAAATTTGGCTTCTGATGTGGTTAATATCACATAGCAGATGTAACATGCCACAGAGGTCACAACTTACTGCCCGAGGTGAGCTAACTGAGCAGAAATCACAAGGAGAGATTATACCCACAGAAACAGTTTATTACAAGAGAGCTGAAGGGCATTGGCTGTGAATAAGCTAGAGAAATTTATGCTGTGGTTTAACCATCACTTTAAACTCCTGAAGCTGACAGAAGAGGCATTCAGCCTTCCCTGGATTACTTTTCCTGCTGCTGTGCCCACACAAACAGCTGTGCTGGACAAAGAGAGGTGATGGCAGAGGAGCAAGCAAAATAAGTACTCAATTTTTAACTTGGACAAGTTTTTCTGCCTAGCTTACTGCCTGCAAAACACAAACTTTTATGTTGGCACAAGTGAGGAGTTAATATAAGGACGGGAATGAAGGGCTGAACAAGGGAACCATAATGGATCTCTTTATTTAGCTGGCCTATGCTAAATGAAAATTACTGCAGAAAATTACTGAAAATTACTGCAGAATTATGACATTGTAATTGCTTTGTGGATAAGTAAGAAACTGGGTTTCCTAATAGTTCATAGCATAATTCAGGAAAAACTTCTGAAGGTTACCTGGTCCCAACTCCTGATAATAGCTGAGCACTTCAGTGGTCATTGAAATGGCTCACAGCCTTCCCCAGTTGGGTTTTGAATGTTTCCATGGTGGAAATGATACGACCCCTTTGGACAGGCTATTTCCAATTCTCAACTCACCTTTGGAAATAATTTTTTCCTTATGTCCTGTTGGAGTTTATTTTGACAATATATCTCATCTGGGGGAGCCCTGACCCGATCGCTGCATTTCAAATGCAGACTCCATAGTGCTGACTAAAGAGAATAATCAACTTTCTTGACCTGCTGGCTAAGCTTTTGCTAGTGCAGCCCAGTGTGTGGTTAACCTTTGTCACAACAGGGTTACATGGCTGTCTCACGTTGAACTTATGGGCCACCAAGACAGCTTCCCTGCTGGTCCTTCTCTGCAGATCTGGTTTCCAGCCCTGTCTGTCCTATTGCATGGAGGTTTTTTTCCTCCTACTTTGCAGATCCCTAGCATGGGATTATGCTGGATGAAAATAGCAAAGTGATTCAGAAAACTTTGAAACAAGCCCACGTTGAATTTCCTGTTTCCAAGAGTGGTGTCCTAGTCTTTTGAGGTCCTCAAAAATCTGCAGTTTGTTGTCTTTCCATACTTTGCTTTCAGACAACTAAAGTAAACCTTGCCAAACTTGCTTTCTATGCATCCATGATCTTCCTCTTTGGAAGTTGAGTAAACATAGTAACAATAGTGACAGCAAAAATTTTAAAAGTTGAGAATATGGGTGAGAAAGGAAAAGGACAAAGCAAAAACATGGGATGCTTAGCTTTGCATTATTAGAACCCTGGCACACATAATAGATTGCATAAACAATCAAAACAGAGACTATGAAACTAGCATATGTTACTAACATTAGAATAGTGCTGCCATGTCAGATAAAGCTCTTTTAAAAGTATATTTTTTCCCTTTGTAATGGTTTTGCTTTTGAAATTACTCTGTATGAAACTGTGTTTCATCATTACAAGTGTGACTATCCCTGCACTGTTCAAATGCCTTCTCTTACTTCATTTTATTTCTTATCAGGACCAGCACTCCAAACACTTGTCTCAGTGTTCATATCAAAGAAGACAAAATCCAGACCTCTGAAGGACTGAATTGCTTTATGCATTTTTGTTCATCACAGAGAACAATCCCCATACTTTCAAGTGCACTAGGTGTACTTGTAGAGCCTTGCCAATTGCAAGGAAAATTTTTCTGCTTTTAACTTTCTTCTTTGCTCATTCTTTCCTCCATTGTTATAACTGAATTCATAAAACAGTTCTTTTTTTTGTTTGTTTTATAAATGGAACATTCTTCAGGAAGAGAGCAAGAAAGTGTGCACAGAAATCACTGAAGAGGCACCTATATTAAAAAAAAACCCTTTACTTTCAATAATGAAAAAGAATAAATTTTGATATTACATGAAAAAGCTAAATTTATTGTTCGCTCATTTTGAAAATACCATTTCACCAAGCAAAATAATTTAAGAATAACTTCTTTCATATGCTTTTACTTTTATAATAATTTAAAGAAAGAGACAAACCTAATTAATATATACTTTAAGGGTGAAGAAAATGCAATGATAAGGTTCAAGAGTGAAGGTTAGATTCAGTAGGTGCTCTTTATACTACAATACAGTAGCTCTGAGAAAAAAAAATCTATTGTGTTCATTTTTTCAAGTTCTTACAGAAGGTTCTGAGTGTATTTTGTTATTATATCCATCTTGAACACACTGAGACAACTTTGTTGTTATATCCACCCCAAATAGCAGCAGATTATGAGACCTGGATTTAACAGGGTGAGATTGAGCTGCAGCAGTTTGAGAAATAGTAACAGAAAAGTTTGTGTGTCTGGGGTTCTTTGTCTGTGAAGACCTCCCACCCATTTTGTTCCCAGGTTTTCTTTCCAGCTATATAGAATAATGTGAAAAATAATAAATGCAAAATTTTTCAGAATAAGTATAACCTATTTCATGAATAATTCATTTCTGTCTTGTATGACTTCATTATGTCATGTATAACTAGCACTTTGTATTGTCAGGCTGAAAAGCTACAAAAAGTGTTTAACAGTGCAGCATAAATTCATAACTTGTAATTTGGAAAGTGACATGATATTGCAAAAGTCCTTGCATTCTCAAACATGCTTTCCCAGAAAACTTATTTAAGATTTAAAAAATCTTAAGATTTAGAGTTGTTTTATTTTTTTCAGTCATAGAGGTCTGCTTTTATAAAAACAAATCATATATTTCATAATATTCACTGACCTAACAGCTCTCATAAAGGAAGGACTTTCAGCTATTGGTCTTAATTCTGCAGGATAGTTAAAGCCATAGCTAAATATTTCATCAGGTATGTCAGATACCTGATACATCATAATATAACCATCTTCTAAGTGAGGAAACTCTGGCACTACTCACAAAAATATTGTTCCCTAATTGCCTAAAGGAGTCGGTAACACAGCTGTGAGTTTGCTGTGGTTTGAAGCCCAAAGAGTGACATGGGCTATCTGGTGCCTGCACATTTGGTTAATTGGTTAGTTGTTCCAGTGCAAAGATAAAATTTTTGTTCAAGAGTACAAGGGCTTTGTATTTGCAGATGCAACAATTCGTTTGTGTTTGTGTTCATGCAGTTTCATAGGCACTCACTAGAAAATGTGTTTCTGGAGAAAATGTTCCGAGAAGGATGATAAATAAGTATATGGGTCAGTTTATGTTAGGATGTCCTCCTGCAGAAAAAGGAAAGCAAACAAGCTAGCCTTCCTTTTCTTGCTCAGATCTCTTCATGCGAAGGAGTTACAAGCTCCTGCCATCAGTACTGTTGTAATCATAGAATCATTTATACTGGAAAAGATCCTAAAGATTGAGTCCCACCCAGCACTGACAAGTCCACTGCTAAATCATGTCCCTAAGCAGCTACATGCCTTTTAAAGACCTCCAGGGATGGGAACTCCTTCCTTGGCCTTTACACTCCCAGCAGAGTCCCCAGGGATGTAGTGACAAGAGGCTTTCTTTTTCACCCAAATAGCAGGAAAGAAAAAAAAAAAAGCCAAAATAAAGAAGGATAAGGGTGTCTGCACTTAGACACCAGAATTAGGTGCCTGAAATTTCCCTGTAGAAATTTTTTGAAGGCCATATTTCTCTCCATTGAATAGAGAGAGAACATGAGCCCTTACTTTTATGTTGCTTCATTCTAACTTTCACATTTGTAGCAGGTACAGAGTAAATCTCATACTTTTTATTTTTAACCATGTGAAATACGGTTTTCTGAGATTACTGTCCATGGTTACTAACAGTTGCTCCTCTGCACTGTTTAGAAACACCTGCATTCAGGGTCAAGAGTTTCATTACCCAGTCATAAATTCAGCTAAGAGCTATGTACACATCCTCACTGACTTGCCAGTTTGTCCAATAAGGAACAGAATCAGGATCAACTGTTACAGCATTCTAGTGTCCTTCAATCTCAGTGCTCCAAGCAAACTTAAAAAAAACTTTCTGGTTTTGTTTTAATTGCCTCATTTTTTCCATTACAATCTGGAGGCGAGGAGAATCACAGGCATTGATATGGATTTTTTTTTTTTTTGGTAAATAGGATTTGGTTTGCATTTTAAACTGTTGAACAGGGTCTTTTTCTTTCAAACACATGTTTTTTCCCTTTAAGCATACCATTATGTATATATCTCACGAATGCAGAGAAAAGATCACTATGCAGAAATGGGCCATGAATGACATTTTGCTATCCTGTATCATCGTAGTTTTAAAAATAATATGTTTGTTCAGATTTTTCTCCTCACAAACTGTGATCCAAGAGCAAGACGACCTCATGACTACCAACAATTACAGGCAGAACATCTCAGAAACAGTCTTTAAAGGATTAAGCCTCAGGCAAGTTCTGTTTTCTATAATGTCAGAAGAAAAGTTAATACAAAGTGAGTCTTCAAATGAACAGAAACTAATTTGATACTTGGCAGTAGCTAAGGAAAAGTGTATTTCTTCTTCAGCTTTTTGTTTTGCTTTTCCTCTTCCCACAGAGAGATTTTGTAGTTTTCCATACTCCTTTATCAAACCTTTAAGGCAGAAGAGTCTAGATAAGACAAGTGATTCATTGAGCCAGACTTCCTGGGTGAAAAGAGTATGTTAAAATTACATATGAAGAATGCAGATAGGAATTTTACATTCACCTATTCCCTACAACAGCCTGGCATGCAAGATTATGCAGGGATGCAAATTTGATCTCTAAATTCCATTTTCACAGTCTTTGAACCAGCAGCAATACTGGGAATGCACCTACTGCTCTTCTCCATTCAGTATGCAGGTCACTTTAAAATTGCTGGTTCAGAACCTCCTCATCTGACCTGCCATCACCTCTTCATGTCAAAAAAAGTTGCTAAAGACATCAGTTCTAAACTCAAAGAGGACAAATAGATGACTGCCATCATCCCTTTGTGGAGGGCTTAGCACAGTGCTTCCTCAGAACACCTGACCTTGCAATATCATTGCAACAAATTAATTCTGGCCTATAGGTAACTTATTTGTGTAGAAGTTGGCAGAAATTGGATGATTTATCAATCTCATCCTTCATTTGCAATTGTAAATAGAGTATTGAGTAGGCAAGTTTTATTTTCATCATACAAATTGACTGTCTGGTACAGAATTATTCAAATACTAATCCTAATTTGCACCCAGTGCAATACTATTCAAGTCAAAGGGTAAGGCTGGTTTTTTGACCTCACACAGCAATTGACCCATTTATTTTTCATTGTGTTCTCTTTGAAGCTTTATTTATTAGAAAGTAAAGACTGCAGATAGTCTGCACTTGTAATCCCAAAGACAAAGAAGAAAATTTAAAGTCTTTTTCCGAGGCAGTGTTATGTGGTTGTATTCTGTGATCTTCATTGCTGAGGTGTGGTTGTTACCCATTAATTGATCTTACTCCTAGTCCAAGTTTTAAAGCAATGTAAATTTCACATGGTCAACACTGCTGTGTTGCTGGAAGGATCTCTGGCTTTAAAGGTGTAGTTGCATAAAAGAAAGAGTTTGGAATTGTCTACCTTTTTTTTTTTAAGTAAACATATTTAACTTTTACTGCATCTCCTTTTCTATCACCATAATTATTATCCCTCAGAGATTTATTCTAATCTGTAATGATACACAGATTCATTATTTACTTGAAAAGTTTTCAAAAAAACACCTTATGTTTTCTCTACTTAACCCCCCTAGAAGGGATTTTTCTACTTGCAAATTCAGCTCCAAAGACTTATTTATTTTACTGCGAAGTCTACAAATTTGTGAAAACTGTTAGACAGCTTGTATTTTAGAATCTTGCTGGTTTGGTTGAATAACATTGTTTCAATGGTTTCAAAGTTTTCACACAACAAACTGCCCACATCATAATATCATAAAATGGTTTGGGTTGAAAGCGACCTTCATCTATTTTCAACCCTCCAACCATGTCCAGGAATACCAGCCACGAGACCAGGTTGTTCATAGTGCCATCAACCTGGGGCATCCACAGCTTCTCTGGGCAGCCTGTTCCTGTGCCTCACCACCATCACAGTAAACAATGTTCTTCTAACATGTAATCTAAATCTCTCCTCTTTTAGTTTAAAAACATTCCCCCTTGTCTGCCTGTGTGTGAAGTTGTTCTCCACCTCTTTTATAAGCCTCTGTAAGTACTGACAAGCTGCAATGAGCTCTTTCCAGAGTCTTCTACAGATTGAACAACCTCATCTGAACTTACTCAGCCTGTCTTCATAGGAGAGGTCCTTCATGCCCCTCTTCTGGTTCTGCTTCAATGTCTTTCCTCTGCCTCAGACTTCAATATGGTTCTCCAGGTGGGGCTTCATGAGGATATAGCAGAGGGGCAGAACCACCTCCTTTGACCTGCTGGCCGCACTCCTTTAGATGAGGCCCAGGGCATGGTTGGCTTTCTGGGCTGCAAATGCACATTGCTGACTGCTGTCCAGCTTTTTATCCACCAGAAATCCGTGTCTCTTCAAGTTTTACGTGACATTTTCCTTTGGTTTTTTTTTTTTTTTAACATTTTTCAATACTGCCTTTCCCAGTGTGATAATCCGTGACTCTATATAATAATAATGAATTGGGAAAACACAAGGCCATGTGGCTGGGTTTTATAATGTAAACAACACAGCTGGCTAATTTTATTCTTTTTACATGATTTTTATATGCAATAAGTAAAAAAAAAAAAGGTAAATTTTATGTATTCAAAGTTAAAAGACTAATCCTTACCCCAGCAGTTAAATACAATAAGATGAAGGAAGACAGAAATAAAATGACAAAGGATGAAGTCTCACACCTTAATACCATTTTTTCTTCTTCCTCACTTTATCTGGTGCCTCTTACATGTCTTCTAAAACAGTGTCCCACTCCCCCATCTTTTTTCTCTCTGTCTCCATTATGGATTTTGATTTGAACTGTAATATACATGGACTCACTATCATAAGGCAAATAAATGGAATGCTATAGAGAAATTGCCTACCACTTCACAGCTTTTCTTGTTCATGAATTTGTATCTTAAATTTATTGTTTTAATATCCCAAAGTCCAACAGCTTATTAACTGCTCTGACACTCAGAATACACTTTTTTTGATCATGTGTCACTCATTCTAATGACCTTGTTTTTTGAAGGACCACTAAATCTTATGAGCAGCAGTTTAATTTCCTCATTTGAAAGAAAAGAAAAAAAATTACTAAAGTACTTGATGCTTGTTCTCTAGCAATGAGGTATTCATCTCTATTTCTGTCTGTTGAGATGCTTTTCGGGCTAATAATTGGAAATTGATCATTGTAAAAATCTATATTACAGCAACAAAAATGACATATGCATTGCACTGATAGGATTTTAATACTGAAATAAATTTTTCTTAATAATATTGCATGGGGATGCATGAACTTTTCACACTAAAAACGTATTTTGAGAGTTTCAAGAATACTTAGTATTTCTAATTATTTCATGTAAATTTCAATTCCCCCACTTGAATTGTTTAGTTAATAAGTGGTGCTGGAATTTTAAAATTACATTCTCTCACATTTTCTTCGTTATTATGGTGAGAATTTTATCTTCCTTGGGCATTTATATTTCTGTAGGTAATAAGCATAGTCAGTTGCTGCAAATCTCCTGATTCTGAGCTGGTTTCTGCAGTTTTTCATACTGTAAAATTAATTACAAAAGTTCAGTAGTAGAGCAGTTGGTATGAATCAGGTGTGGAGTGAGAGGCAGAACTAAGAAATTCAAAATGTGGAGAATTAATTGAAGGGGGGAGAACCTGAAGAAGAACCCGAGCCACAGAGATTGAAAAGCTGTTTCCTGTAGTCCCAGGTATGAAAGTGTTTCAGGTTCAGCAGGAGAACATAGTAAGGTGGCCTTTGTGGTAGGGTGGTCTCCATCAGTCTACTACGGTTCATTTCCACCAGGAAAAACTTTCTAAGTCTTGATTTTCTCCCGCAGTAGGTGTGGTAGCAAACAGGCTAGCAGCAGCCCTGGCAAAGCATGACCCCAGCAGAGAGCATACACTTGCAGAGAAGTGTGAGCCTACGTGTGGATCTTTGGAATCAGCCTGGAACACCTGCTGCTCTTCAATTTGTGCGAACCAAAGCTGTGTTTCTACCTCAGGTCAGCAAGAAGTGTTGAAACAAAAAAATAAATTCAACCCTCCTTAAAGTTTTGATACTCAAGAAAAAGAGGTAGAGCTAGGATGACCCTCCAAGAAGAGTATTTTGAGGAGTGGGCTCTGAATCTATGTGAGGCAGGCTTTCATTTTCAATCTCTCTTCTGTTGCTCTTTTATGTATTAGACACCACAGATCCTACAGGGAACAGGAGCTGGGAGACTGATTCTCTCCTTTACACTTGAGTAGAAATGCCTGTTACGTACACTGGTGTTATTCTGTATTGGGTGTCCATGGTGGGGTGTTGGCAGCAGGGGCTGCACGGTGGTCACTGCACGGAGTATCCAGGGCTGCCCCATGATGGACACAGCTGGTTGTGGGCCCTGCAGCCATGGGAGTGGCCTCTCAGGGAAAAGGTATTTTAGAACATGCCAAATGCTGCACCTGCAGTGAGGATTGAGAGGAAAACACAAGAGGAAACAGCCCTGAAGACACCAAAATGAGAGAAGGAGGAGAGAAAAAAAGAGGTGACCCGGAGCAGGAGCAGAGGTTCTCCTGCAGCCCCTGGAGGAGACCATGGTGGGGCATGGGAAAAGCGTGAGGAGGAATGGGTGATGCAGTGGAGCTCTTATGAATTGACTCCAAACCCCCCACTCCCCATCCTCTGCATCACTCATGGAGGAGGAGGAAAAGGAGCTGGGAATGAAGGAATGATGTGGAACCTGCAAAAAAAAAAAAAAAAAACAGATTTGGGAGGAGGTTTTTACATTTTAAAAGTATTTTTACTTTTGTCTTTGTTTCTTACCATTCTATTCAATTGTTAAAACATTAAATTAATTTTCCACAAATCAAATTTATTTTGCTTGTGGCAGTAACTGGGGGGACAATTTTCCTATCCTCATCTCAACCCAGGAGCCTTCTCATTGTATTTTCTCCCCTGCCCAGCTGAGCAGGGGGCTGAGTGAGCAGTTGGGTGGGAGTTTGGCTGTTAACCATTGCTGACCCCCCACACCTACAAGACAGAATTAGACATGGTCTCTAGTTCTGTCCCTGACTGACTATCCATAACTTTTTCCTCTGACTAAAAGAGATGCAAAGATACTTCCACTGCAGTAGCACCACAGGCGTTAAGTATCTATAGCCTGTAAATTGGCACCTCCTTGTTACTCTTTGTAATTATGCAGTGAGTAAATAGAGTGCAGTGAGTGTAACAGGTAGTGAGTTGAAGGTATTTCATTAAACAATCAGCAATATCACAAATAGAGACTTAAGGAAGAAAATATTTCAAGTAAAAATGTGCCAGAATATGCCCCTTGGTTAATGTGTTTTATCTGACTATTGACAAAATTATTAGCCACTTAATAGCAGTACAGTTATTTTATTAATAAGAATTAATACAAGCTATTGATACTAATTAATGATGCCATTGCAATTCAGCTGACCCCTCTTCCTTTGTAATGTTCAACTGAGCCATGATTCCCCAGGCATTTTAAGACACTCACAAGATTAATTGTTTTTAGGTGCAATTGCTGTTTGTTCTGACTAGCAATAGCCTATTGACTTTCTGAGACAATGAGATAAGATCAATGAGGATTTGGAGTAGATGAGTAAAGTAAGCCCTCAAACACTGATGTCTTGAGTGACATAAATATTGTCACCTTTGCTACTTTGCTTTATGCAGCCAGAATGAGACAAAAGCTGTTACTGGTCAGTGTTGTCTTAAAAGCCTCTGTGAAACCAAACAGGCTGAGCTCAGCCTACTTCAAAGACACTCCTTGATTAGTATCAGGTCAACCTGTTCTACTGACACTAAAAAGAGACTGGGGATAGATTTTTAGCAGAGGCAGCAGCTGCTCCAGTCCCTTATATTCATGTGATTGGAAAAAAGCATACACAGATGATGGCTGCTATGCCAGGGCAACATATTTCCTGTTCCAGTATGTATTTCGGGACCTAGTGTATATGGTACACCCTGTTCTAATGTGGGTCTTGGCACTGGCACATGTGCTGAAGTTCTGTGACAAATAATATAGAAAATATTCCTCTATTTGGGATTCTTTTTCTTTACACCATCCCTTGCTTTTAAGAAGCAGAATTTGGTATTCCTTCATTGTGAAGAAATACTGCCTAGTAGCTGTGACTGTAATGAAGGTTTCCGACACTGACTACAGGAGAATGATATTGCTGACAGAATGTAACCTCCAATGTTGTGAGTCCTCACAGGAGGAAGCTTTACAATATTTCTATCTTTACACAAGATCTGTTAGAAAAGTTTCAAATCTTATTTCCTTATAATAGCGCAAATTAGTCAGCTGCTTCAGTACATAGGTGTGGTCTTTGGTAGGTAAAATGGGGAGTTACAGAAGCCAAAGGAATTGTGGACATCAAATATGGAAATTGATGTGAGCTTATTGACATGGGGTTTTGGTAGGAAGGGGTTCTTTTAGGAAGTAGCAGCATAGGAACTGTGCTTCTTTTCCTTTTTTTTTTTTTCTTTTTGAAATAGTACATTTGAGGAGGACATGCTGTCGGAGACCCTGTAGAAGAAACACAGTGAAGGCACACAAAAGACAGATGACAAAGATGGGGAATAGGATGGTGCTTAGAAAGTAGTGGTCTAAGTTAGGGACATAGTGCAAAAAGAAAATGTCAAAGCAGCCCAGTTTTCATTACAGCCACAGTTTCACTCCTAAGTCTGAAAAGATTCCTAACACCCATGTGTTTCTTCTGTATCACCTCTTTGCACAGCTTGGGATACAGTTTATCCCTCCTCACTGCTGTTCAATTCCCCTGCCCACAGCCCTACAGAATTCCTCGCTCTGCTGCCTGCAGGTCCCTGGGAAAATTCCTCTTTCCTATCTCTTAACCTATGAATCCTTTTCCAGGATGTGCCTCTCAGCATCAGATAGGTAGTATGAGAGGTGCTGGAACCCATTCTGAGTGAAAATAAACAGGGAAACAGGGAGCCTGTCAAGCTGAAAAGGAACTGCTTATTTAAAGCAGCGAGGCTGTGTTAGCAAGTCACTTGCCCTCATCTTGTTTTGAGCTACCTCAGGTCTCTCTGTTGGCTGCTGCACTGTATAATCTGGCCGTGCCCCGTCTAATCCCTCAGCTGAGCACAGCGAGAGTCTGGGTGTGCTGCACATACACTGTGCATTTGCCATGACTGCACAGTTCTGGTTTTAGCAAGTGGTTCTTCCTTATGCTAGCTGAGTGAAGAGAGGCAATAACAAACTGCTTGAATTTGTACAGTTCTCTTCTTGGTGTAAAAATATATTTAATGTGTCTGTTAACTACAGGGTTCAAACATATTTACTGTTTGGCATGTGGACAAAAAAAATAGCAAAACTAAAAAGGAAATAGGAAATATGATTTTTTTTCTGAAGCAAAGCCATCCCTCTAATCACCTGTAATTATGTGTCTAAATAATATTTCAAACAATAATAGGCTCAGTTTTGAGAGTTTTATAAAGGTTATTTGTAAAGAAAAATATTTATAAACATTGTGGTTTTTGAAGTGTGAGTGTATTTCAATGCAAGGTATGCACTTACAGTCTCAATACCATTAAAGTTTGCAGTGTAAGAAAATATATCCAGTTGCAATGTGTCAAGCACATAAATGAGGATTGTCATGCATGTGAGAAAACTGCATTGTTCTGCTGTTTCTGAAGTAAATGACAAAAATCACAGAGTAATTTGCATAAGTTAGAGATTAGAAATGTATCTCTTTATTCTTATTAATATATTTGCCCTTCTTAATTATAAAGATTTGAATCTTACTTTAAAATAATTTCCTACAAAATGTTCTTGGGGATAGAAGCTGCATGTTAATTCTGAATGGATTATTTGCCTAACCTTACAAAGGAGATAAATTGCTTCTGTTTGATAATAGCCAATTAAAAAAAAAAAAAAAAAGATTCAGGATATCTGTCAAAAGTACTGATGCCTATATAAGAAAAGAGGACTCACATCTAGTTTAGCTGGTTCTATCTGTCATACATATACCTTTAAACAGAAGATTTGCATTTCTGTTGATGTCAGTTACAATTTACTGTTCCTAAAAATGATAGAAAACCAAGAATTTAGGGTGAACTTTTCCCATATTTTTGTAAAACTCTTAATTTAGTTCACTGTCAGTTCTCCTGTGAGTCTGCAACACAAGGATCTTGACTGATTCACAGAATCACAGAATAGTTTGGGTAGGAAGGGACCTCTGGACATCACCCAGTTCACTCACCAGCTTAGGGTAGGGGCAGTTACAGAAAGCTGCCCAGGTCTGTGTCTGGGCACAGTGTGGAGATCTGCTCTGATGGAGACCTCATAACTTCTCTTGGCCACCTATGCCAGTGTTTGATTACCCTTACAGTTAAAAATTGTTGTTTTGTGTTCCAATGTAATTTCACGTGTTTCAGCTTGTGCCATTGCTTCTTCTGAGTCACTACCTAAAAGAACCTCTCTCTCATCTTTATTTCTGTCCATCAGGTATTTAAATACATTGGTAACACCCCTCTGATCCTTCTCTTTTCTGGGCTGAGCAGTCCTGTCTCTCCCAACATATCCTCATATGAAAGATACTTCAGTCCCTTAAACTTATTTGTTTTCTTTCAGTGAACTCATTCCAGCAAATCCCTGTCTTGCACTGGGGATCTCAATGGTCCAGATGTGGCCTTACCACAGCTGAGTTGTAGGCACAATAGATTCACTGGTGGATTCACCTGATGAATTCCAACATGTTGCAGATAACTGGGGAGGCATCTCTGATTTGGGAGGAAATCTGAATGCTGTTTTGAGAGAAGAAAGTTAATGCTTTGAATGGATGGAAGCAGGACACATCCAGATGTCAGTGCAACAAAATAGGATGAACGTGCCCATACAATGAAGGAAATGAGTGACAAACAAAGCTTCTAGATAGGCCTCCATGCTCCCAGGAAGCCCTGTCTTCCACATAAGGAAAGCCATTTTATATGTCTAGCTGGTCAATAAAAACAAGACCTGTGGTGTGTAACAGCAAGTATCAACGGGTAAATGTTGGCACAGTGTAGAAGACAGTCTGTTCTTTAAACAGCACCATGTCTGCTCTGCTCCCTGTACAGGGTTCTGTGAACATTGCACTTTTTTTTTTTTCTTTTCCTATGAATTGTGATGACATTAAAATAAACCCCAGATTTTCTTTACAGTTTTAAGCTCAATACTTCCCATCAGGGTGGTATGTTTGTTCAAGATAGTGTTTCTGAATCCCAGCAAAGCAGAAAACTGGAGTTGAAGATGGTTCATTCTCCTCCTGGCAAGGGACAGTTGGTTGTACATGTAGACTGCTGTAGTAGATGGAAAGTAGTTGTAAGAAAATATGAAGTACAGGCTAGAAATAAAAATGAGTAACTACTAAATTTGTCATTCTTAGGGGAAAAAAAGTCAAGTACACAACATTTGCAAGCAGCAATTTTATTCAGAATCCCCAAGGTACTGTAGTGCTATTGAAAATGTCTCACTTAGGCAAGCTTCACTGCTTTTAAAAGGCAGAAAACGTCAGTGAACATCTGGCTGAGATCTATTATCAACATAATCTTTACACTGCTTTTGTCCCCTCATTCCGTTATCCCGAGGCTCCATCTTCTTAGCAGTATCTCTTTATCTCTGGTCTCCATAGGCTTTTCCATATTCTGGTGATAAAAAGGACTTGGCTTCAAATGCCAGTATTCAATGGTAAGAACTAAGTGTGGCTGTCTTGTATATATCCTTGAATTTCAATGTGGCTGACAGTTAGAAATTGGAATATCTGAAATAACAATGAGAACTGGGATATTAGCAGTAATAAATATAATTGATTTTATGATCTTAACTTACCCAGGATTTACAGAGGCAGCTATATGCCAATAATTAAATGGATCTCTTTGATGTTTCATAAAAGTGTTTACTTTGTATTTACAGATAGTGTTTACGTAGTATTGGGTTTTGTATCTGATAAGTCTTCATATTTTTCTTTAAAACAATCCTTCCTTCACTAAAGAATGTAATCATGATCTAGTGGTGCCTGCATGATCAAATTTTAATCTAGTTAGTTTTGTTTATTCAGCTATTGTAGCCTATCAAAATGAGATCTCAAGTAGAGCAATTATCCTGAAGGAAGAGTGTGTAGCTTTTAAAAACTGGCATTGTATATATTCTACTTGTTATTTGGAATTTTTATTAGCTTGGGCATCTGCCTGGACTTGACAAGCATGATCATGAATCAAATGACACAATAAATAATATTGCTATTTGATGGAGATGAGAAAAAGAAAATAGCCATAATTAATTCCTAAAGAACAATAACAATTTGCAGTCTTTTTCCCTGTGGGGTGTGCATATGTGTGTGTAAATAGCTCCTTCTTCTGCAGTCATTTGCACTCACAGTTTGAAATTATTTGGGATTACTGGGAAGCACTGATTCAGAATGAGCCAATATGGTGGTGCTTGTGTTAGCTGTGCCTCATGCTGCCAGTCCCTTGCTAGCCATGCTGGCCTGGTGCTGTCAAGACTACCTGATAGCACCCTGGACTTGCCATTCTTCCATGAGACAAACCATGCAGGTTATTGTGCTTAGAACTTAATTTTAGAAAATTGTTTTTAGAAAATTTAAAAAGAAGTCCTTCACCTAATTGTTCTAATTTTTCCTATGTGCAGGAGCATAAAACAGTCAAACTATTTCCACAACCAGGGAAATTAAAAAAAAAAAATAATTAAGTGTTTAGGATGTTGTTGGATACAGTGATGGCAGAGACCACAGAATTACACAGGTTCCTAAGGTGAAATATAATGCACGTAAAAAATGAACAATGGACAGCAGTATGGATTTTAGATCTTTCACTTCCAGAGTTTGACTTTCACAGTTTTTCTTCAGTAAAGCCATTGGATAAATTTACCCTGAATTTGCATTCCTAATGATGATGAGGTTTTTTTCTTGACTGCTCATGCCTTTCTGAGGTAAGGATTTATTTTTTTCTATTCTTTAAGGAAAGCAAATCCTGGTTAATAGTATCTGCCAAGTCTTAACTTTTTTTATGTTATTGGCAAAATCCTGTAGGTATTAAGATATGAACACTTTTATTTGAACTCTTTTTCTCTGCTGGATTTTGTCACTCATCTCTCCCTACTGCATCACTATTTTGTGTGATGTATAACAGCATTGCTTTCCCTGACAAAGTAAAAGAAATCAAAACTGAGAAAAACAGCAAATATGTCACATCCTTGAAACAGAGCTGAAAGGAAACCTTTCAGAAACAAGTTGGTTACATTTAATTATTCTAGGTCCTTCAAGATAAAATCCATCATATTTTTATGTTCTGAGGTTATGAATGTCTATTTGTTGAGTGCACATGAAAAGGAAGCTTTTGGATTTAGCGTGAAAGGACAGAGATTTAAGAATGTCCTGATCAATGTGCTGAGATTGTTTGATGCAAGTCCAGAAAAAAACATCAGCTGTACGATTGATGCAGCCCATACAGTGACTGGTGAGACAAATTGTTCTGCTGGCTGAAGAGAAGTTTGGGTCAGAAAGGTCTACCTCTGACATATTTTCTTATGATATTTCATTTTCAGCTTTGCCAACCACTTGACAAGTTAAACTCCCTTTGTACTGTTATAAAAGAGTGAGTTCAAAATGAAGATCTGGAACCACAGACAGATTTAGGCCATTATTTAAAGTATTACAAACTTGCAGTATCACAGACTGTTGTAACATACTGAGGTCAAATAATTTTCATGAGGACAAATGGTCATTGCACATATCTTGCACACTGGCCACAGGTAGGTGCCACAATTTCCAATTCTAGATAACATCTATAAAATACTTTGTACTGTAATATATTGTTTGGGTGAATTCAAGTTGGGAAAGATTGAAGTCAGCTAAAAACAGAGTATAATCATAAACAGAATTTGTACTTTGTGGTAAGTACTTTTACTGTACTTTTAGTACTTCCTAGCATCATGTCTCCTGGTTTTGTTTATCAGATACAAACTTTGAGAGAAGAGAGACCTCTTCTCCTGCATCACAGGATGACTGTATGAGCCTTCCTGTCTCTTTGTATTTGTGGGTGAAAACTGTTTTACCTTCTGAGCTGTGTTTTGTTACCTTTACTTTGCCACATGGGAGATAGGGAGTAAGCAGAGAAAAGGTTGCAGCTGATTGGTCCTAATGCAAATGAGATCTCCTACGCTGACTGTACTCAAGCAAGGCGAGTTGGTTCCTGCAGATTTTCGGTGTCTTAGGCTTTGCTTAATTATTATGATATCTGATACTAGACTTTCACATCAAATTTAGATTTCCTTTCTACATATTGATGGACTTTCACACCTTTCTTTGCATGTACTCATTGGCTTTCATGCTACTTTTTAACCCTCTGGCTTTGCTATGGCCATTTTCTTACTTTCCTCTCAGCCTAACTGCGTGCCAAATCCCACGTTGTTCACAGCATACAGAATAACTCTTTTAAAAATGGGTCAGAAGGCTCTGATGAACTTCTCTTCCTCCAGTTTAGTTCTCTTGTGGGTCATACAAAAAATCAGCAGATGTCTAATGCCTAGACACAACAGCATTTAAAGGAATATCTAATTCATTAACATATGTTAAGAAAAGCAACAGAAAAATATCTTTTCATAGTTTACATTTTTCTGTTTGGTTTTGGTTCTTGCTTGTTGCTGCAGAGATGTCCTGTGCTCTGTTTGTTGCCTGCTGCTCATTGAAGTCTCTTGTGAGCCCCCAAATGGCAGAGCAGCCCAGAGCACTTTCTGCTGGGCCTATCTCCGTGCTGGCACCGCAGTGAGAGATGTGAGCAGCTCATCTCTCCGGGAGAATGTCTCTGACTCTTGGCACCTTGCAGTTTAAAACCATTTTAGAATTACCCTTCACTGCAAAGTGGAGCACCCTCCTTTCCCCTGTGAATGTCCGTGTGAAAATTACCTTGTGAAACAGTACACGTATTGAACTCAGGAGCTTCCTGCTCTTTGTGCTGGGTTGGTCCAACAAGGTCCAGCAATGAGGATGGAAGAGTGACTTTTTTTTTTTTCTTCTTTTTATGGTATTTCTGTAATAGGGCTTAGTTAATAAGTTTTGCACTGACAAGGTTTATGAAGGTAAGGCAGGGAAATGTCACATTGCTATGGCTCTGCAGGTTCATTTGAGACCTGTAGGATACTGCTCTAATGCCAGTTGCTGTTACAAATCCCAGTTGCAATTAAGAATCTCCTATAAGTTCTGTATCACATCTGCTAACCTTTGGCCGATGTCTTTGAGACCTTAGGGCATCCATCTGCAATGAAACTTAGCACCTTTGCATGGGTACCAAGTTAGCCTTTGTTATCTGAAGTGATGCCTTGTGTATCTAGTGCACAGGTGGTCAGCTCTGGTTTGGTGTCTATGGTCTGGACCTGAATCCTGCCCCGTATGTCTTGTAGCTAATTTACACGTCAACTTAGTGGCTGCTTTGAGAAATTATACTGCCTGAATCTGTGTCCCACATCCAGAAGACTCAGCATAAGACAGTGAAGGCAAGGGAGAGAAGCAGGAGCAGTAGAGAGATCTTACCATAGACTGGCCTGCTCTAGCTGGCTTCTCTCCATGTGTGAAAGCTAAGTCCTGGGATAATGCTGGCCTACAGGAAGGTGGGCAGTTGTGTAAACAAGTGACAGTATATGTGTCCTGGAGCCACAAAAACTCTAAAATATTGGAAAGTATGAGAGTAGTTGTGCCTTCCTCCAGTACAACTATCTTGGCCTCTCAATAGGACTTCAGAAGGATATTTTTCTAGTTCTTCCCACTCTCTCTGGGGCTAATAAATGTGCCATCACATCTGGTTAAATAAACACTCTTTCACCAAAACAACCAAATACTTAGAGATTGAGAAATTATTTGGGTTATTTGCTTGATTTTTTTTCTTGTTTAACAGCATATAATAGAAATGCAAGCCCATAAAGTACATTTAATTTCCAGTTTGAACTGTACCACATAGGTCTGCTAGTCCTACTATAAGTTTCTTTAGGCTGACATTTCCAGGTGACTGCCTGCTACCCACCCTGGTGCCACCAAACTGCTGGCTGTATTTCAGTATTTAGTGTTTTCTTTACATATCCCTGTGACTTAATGAATGAAACACCACAGTTGTTTCCATGCTTACAGGCTGCTGAAAACACAGATTATTCTTCAGCATGAGCTCTGATCGTTCTTCTAGACAGTATGTTTTCAGATGCCTTCTTTAATTTGTGATATTAATACTGAACTTGATCACTGTTCAGTGGTTCTACTGAAGTATTTACATATAGATTGGTGAAGTATTTTTTTTTAGAGTATTGAAAGCTCTCCAGGCCAAATTGGAATCATAAACTTAACCACAGTATCTGTATGACATGAATATGATTTTTGCTTATGAAATTGCCTTGGAGGTTTACTTTCAAAGCAAATTGAGTGCATTTCCTTGGCTTCATACATTTAGCTCTGAACTATGTGGGGAATGACTCGGCAACTGAGTGTTTTGAATGAACAGCAGTGAGTATATTCTGAGAATTGTTTTTTTCCACATCAGCAGCCTTTTAAGAAAGATGAACTATTACAGTGAGTTTTACCAAAAAATTACATTTTAAAATGATGAAATAATTAGTTAAGACCTACATTACTTTATTATGGAAAAAGAAACCTTTCCCAGAGTAATAGCTTAGTTACATATATTACCCTTTTATTTTATATTCAAATGGAAAGATAGGCCTGTTGTACAAAACTTGGACCACTACTATTAATTATCTGATTTCAAGATCACCTCTGGCTGTTAAAAAGATTTATATTAATCTGTACTTGATAGATTCAGAAGGATTAAAGGAGTGAAGGAGAGCGAATAAAAAGAGAACATCTTCCCATCTTCATTGTTAGATGACCTTGTGCCATGGTACGTTTAAATTGCTTACTTCCTATAACTCTATAAAGTTCTGTGTTTTCATTTCTGGATTAGATTGAAGTGTCAACTGTTTTTGATGAATTACACTAGTAATATATGTTCATGTTCTTCTTTGCTCTTTTTTATTTATATATGTCCAGTATAATTTAGTTCACCTATAAAAGCTTTTAGGAAAGATTTTTTTTTAATTACAGTTTTAACTAAGTATTTTTTTTTCAAATGCCTTTATTGTTGTTCTGAAGAAATAAAGTGTATATTCAGCTTTTTTTAAAAAAATCTCAAATGTTTATGTCAAACGTTCTGGTTTTCCATGTTCTGAAATTCAGAATATTTTGTAGGAAAAAAAAAAGAGAGTTGTGCAAAAAAAAAGAGAGTTGTGAAAAAAAAAAAAAAAAAAAAGAAAACAAGTTATTGAGTTATTGCAGTTAGTAATTTAAACCTTTACTCTCTAACTTGATCTGTGTGAAACTACTGAAATAAGGTCTCTCAGCTAGAGCAAAGGGTTAGCCTTACCTTTAGTACTGGGGTCTTATTTATTTATTGCTGAAAGGTGCAGAGGGGAGCAGAGAGCTTTAAGTGCTTTACTTCCATTATTGAAGATTCTCACTGATGCAGAACTTGAAAGCAAATAAAATCAAGACACATTTATATACAGTATGTGTGCTACTGACTGGAATTATAAAGGACGAGCCGTACATCCACTGGTTTACAGACCCACATCTGAAGGGACACAGGTATCTCTAGTCAAGTGTATTTTGTGCTGATTAAGTGAGATTAATAGAGTTGTTATACCATTAAATCTGTATATTTTTCATGTGAAAGTTGTATAAAGAGCCACAGCTTCTCTGTAAATTAGATAGCCCTGATATCTTCAACTGCAGTGAACATTTTATGTGTAACCAAAAGAACAAAGTAATTTCATATAGCCATCAATGAAGGATAAGTTTGTATTTCTTCTTAACTCTGGGATTTTAAATGAAGACAGTTGTGTTGTTTTCAGGTTTTGTTTTGTCTTAAAGAAAACTCCAATCTGAGATAAATGCTTATTTCTCTGAAAGAACAGAGTGAACTCAGAGATGTCTGAGCACAGGAAATCTATTGTTGCAACTTTGATATTGTGAAAAGCACTAAACAAATCTAATAAAAACCTCCAAGTAATTTGTACACATTTTACATATTTCCTCATTTTAGGAGCTGTCATGAGGGAATTAACTGCACTATACCATACAGGGGAAGTGGTAGCTTAAGACATATGGTGTATATGGTTTTCAGATTTTTCCGCAGTAGCTCACAGGAGTGTGAGCACATGCTACAGTGAGAATAAAAACAACCTTAAGTTATAAAGGGTTAAGTATCAGAAGAAGTTTTATATCACTGCTTACTGAATCTCATGAATATCAAGAGCTTTTTATTTCTTTGTCAAACCGGTCCACGCTTTCTCTTGTGGCTTTAAGCAGCTTCTCTGACTATTATGTTTCTGTATCCCACTGTGTGCACTTCTCAAACAGAACTGGGGAGCTGCAGCTGTAGTTCCACTACAAATAGTGATAAGGAAGTATCTGCGCTCCTATCTGTTTTCTTCCAAATTCAGCATTTGATTGACTGGACCAGTTCCTCAAACTGTACAGCATTTCTCCAATGGCCATCTGTCATTTAACATCATTGTTACTGGCTTTGGTTGTGTTGTATTTTTCTTTCCAAAACAGTAGAGAATCTTGAATGAAAAAAATGTGACATCTAAACAGAGGTAATTAAAGTAACAACACTGTGCTTTACTGTTTATTACTGTGGTTCAAATACAGGAGTAAATTAGGAGATGTAGTATTCTGCTTTTAGCAAGAGATTTTTCTATTGTGGACTTCACTGATTAATACTAGAGGTAGTGCGCTTTTGCTGGCTATTTGTCTATTGTTTTGTTTCTTCTTCCAATTGTTTTTAAATTACAGCCATGGCTTTCTGACAGAAACATGTTGCCAAGGGGAAAAAAGGTTTGGCTCTAGGAGCACCACTTTACGCATCTCAAAAGTCAATTGCTCTGTTCCTAGGAAATGAATTAATAAAGTCCTATAAGACTCTACCAAGTAGATGTGGAAGCTGGTAGTTGCTAATGCTGCTGCCAAGATAGTACAAGTCCTCTGACATGAACCATGCTACTGGTCTTATTCTGATAGTATGAGCTTAGATTGTTAGCTGGGAGATGGAGAAGGGAAGATCTGCAGAGATTTCCTCTGTTGTTGGTGAAAAGACAGAAAAAGTGTCCTTAAAAGGATGTTTTCACAAGGACCCACGTCAGCTGTCTGAAGTAATAGAGAGGAACACTCTCTGGTGTGGTAGCTTATCTGTAGGTAGTTATCTTTTTTGCGGATGCTTCTTGGGATGTTTTTGGCTCAGGTAAACTATCTATCCAAAAATTACACCCAAATTACACTCAAGATATGTTTCCCATCTTACTGCTCAAACTGGCCTGAAAGTACAAATGAGTCCTTCTAGAACTGTAAATATCTCTTCAACCCACTGCCTCCTATAATTTTTAATTTCCAGCTTGTGAAAAAGGGAGGTGGAATGGCAGTGAAAGAAGCAACTGCCCAAGCATCCTTGCTAAGGATGATCTGTGGTTACCTTTCACTCACCTGGGATGAACTGAGAAAGGTGGCTGTGAGATGGGGATAGAAGGATTGTCTTTCTTCCTGAGTGTAGTAAATGGAGAAAACTTTGTCTAAAAACAAGTGTTTCCAATTGTTCTATAGTTTTAAACCTTTCAGGAATGGCAAATTCAGCCACAACCAATGGAGCTTGAACCAGTGCATAGTATCTATCATGCTGCTTTGGTTTCACCCCAAAAACCTTCTGCTTTCTCTGCAGAGTATTTGTTACATCTTCTAGGGATATACTCTGATATTAGCCTATTTTTAATTTAATTTAATTATCTGTTTGCACTTTTTGTATCCTTGTGTTCATTTATCTTAAATTAATTGTACAAATTTTCTGTTCTCCCTCTGCACCTGAAATTTTTACATTGCTTATGTATCCTTTTTATTTATCTCTCAATATCTTTTTCAATCTTGTTTTTATTTGCTAAGGTCTTTTTTTCATCCTAGTGCACATATTGTTGGATAATATGTTCCACCCTTGGATATGCTGTAATTGCTTTCTGAACAGTTTCCATTTCCTCTGTGTCCTTCCCTCCTCCCACACCTCCCATTAGGTGCTTAACCCACTGGATTGCCTCCAGCACTTCCCCATTCTTCTAGTTCAAAGTCCTTGGGGGCTTTTTATTCCTCTTGTAGGTTCAGTCTGCAGTAATGAATCCAACTGGATTATGGTCATTAGTGAGTCCTCCACCTCTGTCTCCTAACAGCTGCACTGTTGAAAGTCAGAACTTTTGTCTTTTTTGCCACCTTTTAATACATTGAGGATATAGTACATGACTGTTGCTTGATTTATTTCTCTCATTGTGTCCATGTTCCTGTGTGTCTGGGTACCTGAAATCTCCTCTTATTAGTTTTGACATTTTTCTATATCTCATCTACTTTTTGTTCTTTCAGATCCTATTCTTTTTCTGGTTTATATCCAGTCCGTACTACCACCTTGCTCTCCCTATTGCCTCGAATTTTGAACTATGATGATCCTTTCAAACAGCCGCAAAAACTTTTGGCTTCTTCAAAATTTTTGCCTGTTGGAAAGAGTTTTGAACCAAGCCATTACTGCTGGAGTGGTGCCTGCCTTAGCAGAGCGTGCTCCCCTGCCTGCAGCTCCCTCTCACACCGTTCTCAGTGCTCTGGCCCCAAATAAGCAATTCAGCACATGCTCAAATTCAATCACGAGAGGAGCAGCATTAACTCACCAGGCCTACTGACATGCTTAAAGCTGGCACAGGGCTGAACTCTTTGCCAAATCAAAATGTTGGAGCTTTGATTTTAATGCAGCTTGGACAATGAAGGCTGTACGCCCTGACATGTGGAAGGTGCACAGTAACCATTCTGGTAGCCATGAGGGTGCGGAGGCAGAGAATTCTGTCCCACATCGTAAGTCTTAATAACGAGCTCTGTGTATGTTTGTGCACACACACCATTGCAGTGTGCACAGCACTGTGTTTGAGCATATCGAGCACACTGTAAAAGCAAATGTAAAGAATCTACACCTTATTCATTGCCTGTAGATGCAGTAAAAAAATACCATTGACTTTAGCAGGCACAGTTTAGGGAGTAAGATGAACACTGCAACAGCGTTTATCAAAGAGCTCCATACCATGGACATATCTCTTACTGCAGTCTGGCTCTACTGTGCCTTACACTGTATGTACAAACCTTAGAGAGAGTGGTAGGTTGACTTAGTTTCCTTCTTCTGGGTTATGTTAATGCCTGAAAAAATATTTAATTAAGCATTTATAAAGCATCTAGTTTTTCTAACCTTTATCCTGTCTCCTGCTCAGAGTCTTTAAACATTACAGTGATAATCCTGCTGAGCATTTAGATAATTATGTACCAACCCTTTCCATCACAGATGACTTAGCAAATAGTGGGTTTGCCTATTATATCTTAGTTGTAGGGTGAGCAATGTCAAAATTAATACCCATATGAGACAGAGATATTTATTCTAATCCATGTCTTGTAGTTTTCAATAATGTTTTAAAGAAAATTAAATCACCTCTGAAAACTGAATTCTCAGGGTGAAATTGCATATTGTCATAGCCATGATGTGTCACATTCATTTTGTTACAAATGAATATATCAGCTTAGATTTATTTTAGCATGGCTTATGCTTTCCAAATTCAAGTTTTAAAGGTTCACTCTGAATAGTCTTTCAGCAAAATGCATCTGGAGAGACAGTTGGATCTCATTTATAAGCCTCTCCCTTTCTGCCTTATGCCATAATAAATGTTCTCAAATATAAGATTTTAGATGAGATCAATTGTACTTCCCGCTTATCCCCTTTTATTTTCTACCGACAAGTTTAAAAAAAAGATGATTTCTTTTTTCACAGCTTTTAAAGAGAGGACTTACTTGATTCATTTTAAAAAGCACATGATTTAATACTCTTGAATTACTGCTTGAATTCCATCTATAGGTTGGCATTTATTACAACAAGCAAAAATAAGAGGACTGCTCACATCACATCTTCTTTCTTTCACTGCCAAGAACTATTTGCCATATCAAACAGATTTGCTTCCAAACTTTTCTTTTTTAATATGTTGTAGTTTTTAATAGTTGTCTTTGACAGGTGACTGCACAAACTGAAGTCCTGAAATGAATGAAGGGCTCTAGATTCAAAGCATTCATTTTTTAATAATTCTGGCTTGGGGAAAACTTTTAAATCCTTATCTGTGGATTAAATTGCTTAAAATCTATACTATTCTTTTTAAAGTGAAGTAATTTACATCTCGTGCAGTAGTGAATAAGAAAATCCAGATGTAGACTTTTTTTGCCAGCCCTAGTAAGGTTGTAACGAAGAGGAGGAAACATCAGATCTTTTGGGACACACCATAAGAGTTTTCATGTCCAGAGACGTCAGTAGGAAGCTCGCTTTAGTGTGTCTGACTAGGATGGAGTTAATGTTCTTCCAGCAGCTGTAGGGCCCTGTGCTTTGCATCTGTGGCTAAAGCAGTGCGGATCACAGAGCAGTGTGTTGGTTGTGGCTGAGAAGTGCTCCTGCAGCAGCAAGGCCCTCTCTTGTTTCTTGTCTCTCACCTCTTCCCCATTCCCTCAAAGGTGAGTAGGCTGAGGCTGGGCAGGAGGTTGGGAGGGGACACAGATCAGGAACAGCCCACCCCAACTGGCCAAACTGACCAAACCAAAAAGGAAAACAATGAAACACCACATATTTCTGTGATTCCTGCGTCATCCCGTGAAAACTTGTGCAAGTGTTGTAACAAAACAAAGTAGTCTAGAATGGAAGGTGGCATAAAAATCAGACAGATATTCACAATATTTGCTTTGCTGTTCAAATGCCAATGTCTGATATATATATTCCTCAACTTTCAATGTCATCACTATGTGATAAGATGTATCAATAAAGTGTGAAATGCTAAGAAAGCAATGAAAGATTTTATAAAGGAGATTCAGAAATACATCCCCCAATGGCAACAATGTGTCTGTGCTTAGTATGTGATGCCATTACTGACCAATTATACTCTTTAAATTAATAGTTAACCAAGAGATACATAACTTAACATATTCTCTGAAAGAAAACTAGAGGGGAGAAATACCTATTATACGACCACAGGGTTTGTTTTTTCAGGCCATCAGCAGTCTAAATGCCCTTTAGCCCTCCTAGCAAATATCCACAATTCTGTTCGCACATTCATTCCAGGAGGAGTCTGCCTGAGCAAGTGAGGCACCTGAAAAAAGTGATTTTGTCAAGCTCTGACAAAATGTTAGCTAAGAGTTAGCATGCTGTGCCACTTTATGATGAATTGGGAGGTGACAGCAGCATTCTAAGGGAGAGTCTGAGGTTTAGCTACACAATGAGCTTTCTGAGATATACAGACACACAGTGCAGCAGTGGCAAGAGGGGACAATCAACTTTCTTCATTCCTAGGTCAAAGCACTTTCCCTCTGCTCATATAAATGAGGTATTTCTCTCTTGCAGATGAGTACCATAATGGAAAAACAGTTCACAGTGTTTTTCCCTAATCACATAAATCAGTATAATATACATCTCTCTCGGCTGAAATGTCAACTTCCTTCAAAATCAAATCTATTTCATGTTTCTGATCATAATACAAAATTAATTGAGTTTCTTGTCAATGAGACTGCAGGTGTGGAATGACTCCCATCTAAATAGAACCACAGTCACGGGTTTTAAGGCAGATTCATCAGAAATCAATGTCATAGAGGTAATGGTGGTGTAATAATATCCAGCAGGTGGCCTAGAGAAGGAACTGCCAGGCATGGAGGAAACTACTAAATTGCCATCCTCTTCAATAAGAAGAAAAGGTGGAAAGGAAAAAGGGAAAAGGAATCCTGCAGCAAGTGTCTGTTGAAAAATGGCTGCCAGCATTTCTGTTAAATTTGCTACCAGTTGTTGCAGTAAATGTCAGTCTAGAGAGACCATGAGGAGTGGGGGGAGCTGTCTGTTAAAGAAATACCTTACATTTAAAATATGTTAAATAGTATTTAGTGTAAGAAGGGATAGAAGCAGTTTCTGCTGAGCTGATCAAGAAAATACTCCTTGATAAAATCTTACAACACATTTCCCTAATTTCCCTTCATGCAAGGGTAGATGACTTGGCATCTCTTGATGAAAAGATGAATGAGTATGAGTGTTGAGTGTTCATGAGGTCATTAGTAATTTTTAAATAATGATTCAAATATAGTTTATTTGTTAAGAGAAGGTAGAAGCACTTATGCCACTTCTTCTGCCTGGGGTTTGCATGCAACTGATACACTTAATGCTCAGGGGGTTAAGTGGGTGAGTGTCCAGCTGGTGGGTTACTCCCACCAGGAGAGCAGGGCACAGGAGCTGGCTCTGTGCAGAGGCTTCTCTTCAGACGGATCACAACTGTGCTGCTTCCAGGGTCAGCACTAGGAAGTCAAAAGCAGTTTTAGCTACTCTCCATGGCTGATTGATCAATTCATGACTCCTACAAGCCCAAGCCTGCTCCTCAGAGTGAACCAGGAGTCCCGGGGTGCCTGTTTCAGAGGCAATTAACTGTCCCTCAGCCAGAATCAGCCGCGCTCATTTGCTCTGGCTCAGTCCCAGCACCCCGCTGAGCACCACAGAGCCAACCTCACGGCTTTGCATCATTCCTCCTAGGGCAGTGAATTCCAGGAGGCTTATTAACTCCCTCAGCAGCACTTTGGGAGCAGACAGAGCCGGCTCAGATCTGCGGCCATGTGCCAGAAACCATTGATCAGATGGTGCTACAGGGCACAGCAAGGAGTCCAAGTCGCTTCTGTTCTCAGCTCATCTCAGGCTGAATGCTGGCTGACTTCAGCGGTGCTTCTTCAGTATCCCAGCACTGTATTTCCCACTAATCCTTTTATGGGGGATCGACATTAGTATGTCATGATTTACCCCAAATGATAGAGAATTCAGCTGTAATATTTTTGGAGCTTACCTCATTGGCAGATGGAAGAGAGAATTTTTCCAAGGGTGGTTGTTTGGTGGCTTTGTGACCCTGTAGTGACCTCAGCCCTAAAGCCTATCAAGTGGGAAATATGACTGGATTATGTTAACTGTACATAGGCCATACATCCCAGTATTATGGTTGTGCTATTTAAGCCAATATTTAAGAGGCCTGCTGCTGTTATCAGAGACTGCATATGACAATCACCTCCAGGAGTGATCAAAGACAGCTCTAAGGTGGACACAAAGTGCACACTCTGCAAGAGGAGGTAAGAACTGTTTGAGCTGAGTGTGACAGATGACAAATCTGCTTTCCGTTAGGTGTATGCAGGTGTTAAAAAAACAAGCAAGGTACTGTATCAGCTTTTCTATGCAGCCCCTGCATACATCAAAGATCTGTAGGCCAAGAAGTAAAAGTGTATCCTTCTACTTCTTTTTTTTCCTGCCTTGTGTTAAGGGAATACTCCTTTCGTGTCCTGCCTGCTCGTGAAAGCACAAAGAATGAATTTATGAGCTTGTGAAAAAAAAAACCCATCTGACAATACTTTCTGAAACCTTAAAATGAGCACCCAAATTGGTCTTTTATGTGAGTAAGTGCTGTCAAAGTTACAGAAGTGCTTTCTGGAGCAACTGTTGTGTAGAAACCTGTCATAGTAAACACTCTCTTATTTCTGTTGCTTAGTTTTTATGTTGTTATGTGCAATAGGAAAGGTAATAAGAAAAGCAAAAGAATAGCTACCAAAACAATTATGACATTTAAGAAAAAGGGAAAACAGCAGTGAAAATGTAGCTAAGGAAGCTTATTTGGTTACTGTACTTGCTAGAAAATATCCAGTCTATGCATTACTCTGTGAAAGCAGTCATGACAGTTGAATCTATGTCAGAAAATCCCTATTACTATGGAAAAAAATGGGAACAGAATAGATGTATTAAACTGAGACACAAACCCAATTTCTTTCCCAAAAGAGGACTCAAAAAAAATACCACTTTTTTCTTGTCTCAGCCTCACAGCAGGGCTTGACTCATAGTTGGAATAATTTGATAATCTAAATCAAATAACCATCAACTTGCTAATTTATTTGCAACAGTATTTTTAATTTGTTTGTTGCATTATCTCAGTTTTAGTTTAATATGTAATGGTCTTTACATCTTAATGTGTTTATTAAATCTTTATGTTGCAATCTAAATTTCTTCTATATGCAATAAGGAAAACTGTAGAGCGTCATTTGTTCTTTCAAACTGTATCTGTTTCAGTGTGTCAAGACTGAAATAGATCAGCTATAGTATTTGTGTACCCATTATTTCCTATCCTTACACTGAAAATGTTCAAAAAGAAAGGGATTGAGAGAAAGGAATTTTCAGTCTGAGGAGAAGAGAAAAAGTTTTCAGTGAAAAATAAGATACCAGCAGACAAAGAGTTAACTCAGATGGCTTTGGGGAAAATCCCCTCTCACAGAAAATAGGCAATATATTAGAGTTGCTGAGATGACAGTATTTGATTTGACAGGGTACACAGAACCAGAATCACAGAATGATAGAACAATTTGGATTGGAGGTGACCGTAAGAAAGCCACGGGCAGGGCACCTTCCACTAAATCAGGATTCTCAGGGACCAATATGACCTGGCCTTGAACACTTCAAGGGATGGGGCATATGCAGCTTCTCTGGCCAGGCTGTTCCAGTGCCTCGTCACCCTCACAGCAGAGAATTTCTTTTTCACATCTAATTGAAATCCCTCTTCTTTTAGTTTAAAACCATTAAAACCATTTCTCCGTGTCCCATCAATATCTGCCCATGTCAAAACTCACTGTCCCCCTTTTTCAGAATACCCTTCAGGTACTGGAAGGTGCTATAAGGTTTCCTCAGAGCATTCTCTTCTCCAGGCTAAACAGCCTCAGCTCTCTTAGCCTGTACTCATAGTAGAGATACTCTGGCCTTCTGACAACCTTTGTGGCCTTCCTGTGAACTCTAACAGGTCCACATCTCTCACGTACTGATGACTCCAGATTTGGACGCAGTATTCCAGGTGGGGTTCTTGTAAGGGCAGAGCAGATATTTAAGCCAAGTTGCACGGAAAACAGAGATGTAGAAATTGACTTTTCCCAACAGCTAGTATCAGTTTGTTATCATTAACTTAGGCAAGTAAGTATTAATGACAGTTGGGGTACACATTACTGACTGGCAGTGGATATCTCTGAGAAATGTGCCTTTATGTATTATGTGCAAGGTGTCGGTGCCAGCTGACTGATAGCTGTGCATGCTGGTGCCATCAGGAGCTACCTCTCATGACCTGGGTAATAAACTGGGTTTTAGAGAATTGCCCCTAGGCTTCTCAGTGTCAGCCCTTATTGCTAACAAGTGAATGAACTGTTGGCCAGGCTTTGCCAGCTTGGACCACAGTGGGTCCGACGGTGCTGCTCGGCACTCACTGGCACGACCCACAGCGCTGTGGTCAGTCATGGAGCACCCACACACAAGTCATGGAAATGGTGGAAGCCATTACAGAGCAGAGCTGCCACAAGCCCTCATGATGAAGGGTACCCTCCAAAATTAACTCCTGTTTCCTTCAGCAATGGTCCTTCACTTTTGGTTTTGTGGGGGTTATGTTTTGGTTGGTTTTGGTTTTTTGTTTTGTTGTTTGTTTGTTTGTTTGTTTTGTTTTGTTCTTGTTGTTTGGTTTTCTGGTTGGTTGGTTGGTTGGTTTTTTGAGGGGTTGAAGGGGGGGATTGGTTTTGCACTTCAGGCATTGCTGGAGCTAAAAAAAAAAAATCCACAGCTGTCCAGTGTTGGAGAGCATCAAACACATTTCAGCATTGGCTATTTGAGTAGTCTGAAGAATGATTTAAAAAGGAAAATAAGTGAAAGGAAACTCAGGAGAAGGTTGTTCAAGGAATGACCACAAGGAAACCTCTTTTTCTGAAGATGCGTTTCTAAAAACTGTTTCTCTGGTAGTTGAGTGTTTTTGTTTGTTTTCTCTCATCAGGGCTAAAAGTTGATAGTTTGATGATCTCTGCAGAAGCTTTACCTGTTTTCATCTTCCTCTAAACCCACACTATTGAAATAATGTATCTGGTAGTAGTTTCTTAATAAACAGAAGTGGTTAGACAGTTGTTATTGCAGACCAAATAAATGTAATTAAAGTCAAACAAAGGAAAAGCTGAAAGTTGAGTGCTGCATTAACCTGCCATGCTAGCCCAGATCCTGAATGCAGTCTTACAAAGTATCATTTTTCTGGGTGTAATTATATTTGACTAATAGCAGAAATTTATTCTTGGTCTCATTCATTTTGGATTATCCCTATTTGTAAAATGAGCAATTGAAAGGACCTTGATCAAGGAGTATTTTTTAAATGTTTGCTTTTTAATGAGAGAAGAGAGATCAAACAGTAAGCTAGCTGTACCTCAGAGAAATGAATCTGTTAAGGGAGTGCAATGATTAGGGAGATTTTTATCTGTGGAGAGGAGAGAAATCTGAAACTGCTCATTCAGATTCCAGTCTACTTCACCTGTGCCACTTAGTGAGGCAAAAGCTTGACTTTAAATTTGTACACAGGAGAAAATCTGCATTAATATAAGCTGACTAAAAGTCCACAGTGGGAGAATTTTCTGTTTTCTTTATTGTTTATTATATTTTTTATTGGGTTAGATCTAATAAATTGTGTTTGTGCAAACAACCAACGCATACGTTCAGATAAAAAAAAGAGCAGAATATTCTCAGTATTTCACTGACATGTGCAGTTAGGTGGCCCATTAGCACTTTTATCATGTGAGTTGGTGCCCATGGGAGCATCAAATGGTGAAATCTGCATTTTGACCTAACACAGCTCTTGAGTTGCTCACCCAGAGAGAGAGCTCCGTATTCCTCTCAACCACTTTTAATATCTGTCCTCTCCATAGCACACTCATACTGTATGTTATATTTTACGAGTAAATCTTCCAGCCATGGGAATTTACAATTAAAATAATCTTCATGTTGAGGACATTTCTGGTACTAGCTCTGTCCCTCATTATCCTACTTTTCTTTAAGCCTCTTAGATGTGAAACTGAAATGGTTTGTTATATGTGGTAAAACAAGGAAAATCTATTTTTATTTTCAAATGATGAAACTTTCTGGTGCATTGGCTGGGACTAAACTTGAGGGTGGTAAATTTTCAGCATGGTATGTAGGGAGTTAGCTGCATGACTCATTAACATTAATTCCCATCTGTAAATAATTTTGAAATACTTTAACCAGCAGGGGAGCTATTTCATCTTTTATACTTAGCTGATTGTAAAAATATATGCTGAAACCATCTGGCCTTAGTGCTTTGTTGGACTTCAAGCTTTTAATAGCCAGTCTGATTTCCTCTGCTGAAATGGGGTTTTCTAATCCCTGGCTCAATTCTCCATCCAAACTAGGCAATACCGTGTTGCTATTTGTTTGTCAATCAATCCCTATCTCACCAATTGAGATGAATAACAGAGTTGGTATAAAAACTTAGGAAGGCTTTGGGCCTAATTCTCATTCATGCTGAAGTTACTTTACACTACTCTGGTTGCTCATTTACTGGGTGTAAATGCAATTTACTGCCTGAGCAATATAAAGCGACTGTAACATAAATGAAAATCAGGTCCCCTATGTTCAGAGCAGCTAACAAATTCAAATTGCTGAGTACTATTTTCCCACAGGAGCTAGTGTACTAGAATTTCAATGCATATAAAGAATGCAACAAGCCAATTAAAAATGAAGATATTAAATGAGAAATTGAATGGTTATTTCTAAGGTCTGTTTAGAGCTGGTTGATCCAAACAATGAGGCTGACTAAGGCTGGCTGTTTCAAATATGCCAACTTAATCTAAAGTTCAGCCCTGCGTGATGTTTGGAGATTTGCCACAGTACATGGAACAGACTATTCATATTATTTAGAGAAGGAGGACTACATTTCAGAGGTTCATGCTCCCTGACTTACCTGATAGCATTTCCCTCCAAGGGACTGATTCTGAGATTCAACAGTTGTTAACTACTGATGCACAACAGTGTATTTTGGTAATTGTTGAATGAGGGGATAATGGCAGAACTATCTTGAAACTGTACCTACCACAAATGCCAAAGCAGACACTGCAAACTCACTGCTTTTCTCATTTCTGAAGTAATGGGTTTTTTGCCTTAAATCTTTAAAAAGTGGGTTTCTTTAGTGCTCTTAGTGATGGTGGCGATTTGAGCCAATGCTGGTCTATAGAAAGGAAGATATTTGATGGCAAGTAGACTGTGGAGTGGGCTATTCCAGTTTAGATAGAGGTCAGTCATCCCCATGTTCTCCTTACACGTCTTACCCCTCTCTTGCACCTGCATATTCATATCAGCATGAATATCCACTTTGATGTGAAGTTCATGTTCCTGTCCCTCTCCTTTTCTTTTGGTCTGCTGAGGACCCTTTGATAACCCACATACTAGCAAGGAGTTGCTCTATTGTGGAAATCACAGGCACAAGAAGTCTGATTTGTGATTTGCTAATACACGAATCTGTATATGCCATAATTGTCCTCTTTGTTCTGTTCATTACTTCACACCTATGAATCTGTGCCTATTCTTCTCCCACCAGCTGCCAATCAGGTGATTTCAATCCTACCTTCACCTTGATGAAAAGCACAGGGAATGTAGTGTATCATCTTATACAAAGATTAATAGCCTTCTTTGATTGCTAAATAACAGCCTGGATGTCTAAACTGAGGCTGTGTTAAGGCGTGCACAGCACAGTCCAGATCCTGCCTTTGCTTCAGCAGCATTCTCAGATACTGTGCTGTCTTTGCAGCACTCCTCATGGTGAGCAGGTTCTGAGGCTCGATTCTGTGAAGGAAAACCCATGTGGTAACTCTTCTGAAATTGCAGGTGTATTTCTCTTGCACAAATAAACATCAACAAGCTTTGTCCATTTAAAAGAGACTTTTTTGCTTTTCTAACGAAGACCTGTGCCTAAAATTACTTTGCTGATTTTTAAATGAAATGTAAGATTCAGCCTATTGCTCCTATAAGTAGACAACAGGCTTAGTGCTTCTGGCTGCTAATAAACAGAAACTTCTTATTCTTTGACACTGAGCATTGTGATTTACACCATTGTAATTGATAGTGGAATATTTTCCTAGTTCTCAGTTCAGATAAATCAGTGGAAGTAGTAAAATATTTTTGAGATGCTGCTCCTTCTATCGTAACTTTCCATTTTGCTGTGAGAAAAAAACCAAAAAAAACTGTATAAGTGCTTTAGAGCTAAGTTGATCGTCATATATTACTTAGGCAGTTATGATTAGTTTTGCAAATGTTAAAATGCTATAACATTATTTAATGTTGTGGTGAATGTAGGAATTTGTAGTGCCATCTATCGTTGGAAGATTTAGACTTGTAAAAATTGATTTGCATATTCTGTGGTAAAGGAGCATTAAAAATTAAAAGTTTTACTGAGTTTTATTGCAAAATGAAATAGTTTATGTAATTGTGTATTTGAAATGTTTGTACTTTGCATTCTTTGAAATTTGTCAGTCTTCACAAAGAATATATCTTGGTTTTATTTTCATTACTATCTTGCATTTGAAACCAAACTCTCTTTCAGTTTTAGACACTGAATAAAAGCTTTTAGTGATTTACTGTACAATAGGAAAGAAACCAAATTTTTGCTTGTTGGATACAATTAATTTTGATTAGAAGACTCATCAAAAGTGCACAGTAATTTGAGCCTGAGTGTTGTCATTCCTAAGCAGTGCTGTGATCTGTTCCACTGATGGAGAAACATAGGTCCACTCTCAGGCTCTTTCCTTCACATCTTTGTGGTGTTTGAAACATAGAGTCCCTGCCTTTACTTAGAGCAGAGTGATGTGAGGCGTGCAAGACGTCTGTGCTGGAGGGAGTGAGAGGCTCCAAACAGACCTCAGAATGTCTAAATGTCATTCCTACCTTTCACCACTGATGCAAAACGAAACCTCTGATGAGCAAAGCTGAAAGAGCAGATGTAAAGAGACAGGGATGTTCTCACTCTCAGCATGCTTGGGAGCTATTGCCTTGGGAGTTGCAGCAGTAATTTTTTTCCTGAGGGAAAGGTGAGAGCTGTTTCCTACCACTGCCAGAAGCCCTGAAGAATTGCTACAGCATATCTAGAGCTCTGTGGTCTCTGGCTTCCCCAACAGGGGATATTTATCTTGGTGACATTTGAATGATTTCTCTGTGTTATTTTCCTATATTGCAACTGTTTACTGCATCGCCACACTCCATAGGAAAAATCTCTGTCAAAACTGGGCCAGTTTTACTCCAGGAGCGTTATTCTGCCTTGGAAATGCCTCTAGGCCACACACTTCATCACCTGTTTTTAGAGGTGCTCCTGCTTTTTGGCTGCTGTTACTGTACAACAAATAGTAAAAAGATTTTATCTGTGGGAAGAAGGCAGGAACTGTCTACATCAATAGGTACATTTGCAGGATGCTGACATGATCAGAAAGAATGCAGTCTAGCTACACCCTTTTTAAATGAGGTTAAAATTCAGCTATGTTGCCCAGAGCCATCCATTCCAACTTGGTCTAATCCCTTATTCACTCCAATTTGGTGGTGGTGCATTCCTGCCTGTAAATTCATCCTCCACTGCAATCCCCACATAGGTAGGCATTCCTTTGACTCAGCCCAGATCCCCTCAATATACCCTGATTTTCAGACACAATCATGTCATGACTTATGTACCATTGTGTAGCTCAGCATACAAGGACCTGTGAAAAAGGTCCTTTCTCTGTGGAAAAGCAGAGAAGCAAAGCCTATATTAAGGTTTGTGGATAAAAGAATCACCCAAGAGGGAAGAGTGCACTGATTTCCAGACTAGGCTTCTCGAGCAGGAAAGCTTTATCTTAAACTGTATTTGTTTAAAAATACCAGCAACCTTCAGAGCAAGGACCAAAGCTTCCTCCCCATGTTCCAGCAGAATGCCCAGAACACTTCCTGTTTTAGCATCAGGAGATTGGGCAGTTTGTGTTTTTTCTTTTTGAATATGTTGTCTTCATAAGAACAGAAATGTAAACTTTGAAAAGTTTTTCTTTTCTTTTACCACTGACAGGATTAGTTTGAACAGTTAAAAATAATAATGTAAGAAGAAATAGCTATATTACAGAATGACCTAAAGAACTCTAACTCAAAAATATTCCATTTCAGTATGGCAAAATGGCTTTCTTATGATAAATCAGCATTGCTGTTTTGCTTGGGTAAGTCACTTCATAAGAAAAATATTACATTTAAATATAGAATGATTTACTTTTAAATTACAAACTGCATGTTTTAGCTTTAAATGAAAGTGCAATAATCCTTCATTGCCTCAGAAATATATTTTTGTTTTTCCTTCACTTTGTAACTCACAAACTATAACATTTTGAAAATAACACCTTTCTTTTCTCTTACAGGTCTATAATAAGAAGAATAGCAAGAAACAATTCCACAGAGATATAACTTGAGAAGTTAAGCAGTTTGAAACCTTTCAGATTGTTTTATTTTCCCCTGAAATTGATTTTGCAATCAGAAATGTCTTTGTTGTAATCTTGTTTATTTTTGAGAAATGTACATGGAATCCTATTTTCCTGAATATAGTGGAAAATAAGAAACAGGAGACACATCTTTCATCTGATAACATTTTACTCTGAATTCTCTCTTTGGATTGCTCTCAGACTTAATTCTCTTGCTGTTGCCTGTGTTTTCCTTCTAGTGTACACACATGCACACATAGTAATTCAACTCTGGTCATCTATTAACACTTAATCTGAATTTAGAACACAAGTCCTGTGAGGAGTAGCTGAGGACTTTGGGTTTGTCTAGTCTGGACTGAAGGAGGCTGAGAGATGACCTCATTGCTCTCAGGAGCAGCTTCCTGAGGAGGGGAGGTGGAGAGGGATGTTATGATCGCTTTTCCCTCCAACCCAGTGGCAGGACAGAAAGGCAGAGTTTCAACCTGCACCACAGAAGGTTCAGACTGGATTAGGAAACATTCTTCATGAGAGGGTGGTCAAACACTGGAACAGGCTTCCAAGAGAAGTGGTCAATGCCCCAAGCCTGTCAGCGTTTAACAGTCATTTGGACAATGCCCTTAATAGCATGCTTTAACTTTTGGTCAGCCCTAAACTGGTCAGTCAGCTGGACTGGATGATTGTCTGAGGTCCCTTCCAACTGAACTACCCTATTCTAAGGTTCCATTGCTCTCTGCCATTAGTAAAACAGTCAGAAACTGTAGTGCTTCCTTGCTTGGCTTAGATGAAATAGCTGGCCTTGCTAACCACATCAACTTTCTAAAATCTGTGGTCCTGTATCAGTTAAAGACCTAAGAATTATAAGCTATTCCGTTTCCTGCATAATAGCTGAATTGTGACAAAACATTAAATTTAAGCTTTTCAGTTGAGATATTTGTCTTCCTTATGCTTTTATGGCACTTGGGGCAACCATCAAGATCAAAACAAGTGTGTACAATGACATGTTATGTCATGCCAAGTGTCAAAAAGAAAAGACTGTCACAGACAAAAATGAGTTATTAAACATGAACTAAAAAGACATGAGTACTCTAACCCCAAATTCAGAACCTTTTTGAAGAAACTCAGCTACAAACTTTAACTTCATTTTTAGCATTATGTTGAAAGTTTTTGCTTTGGTTTGTAGCAATAGATGAGCCGCTGTCATAAATACAGAGGAACTGGGTTTTTTAAAAAAAATCTTATAAACAGCCACAGGCAATTAAAAAAGTGTAATTCCCAACTGTTTTGATAAAAAAAAAAATCTTAGCAGATTTTCAGTGGCCAAGTATTTTTAATGCCATTCTGAAATTTGATAGAATTTTGATTAACTTGATTCTTCACTCGGGATAATATTACAAATCTATTAAGAAGATTTTAGATCTGCTAGCTTAAATAATTAGGTGTCACAAGGCAAAACATAAGTCAGTGAGGAGGCTGAGTTTTATGGATCAGATGTGTTCATAACCTCTCTGGGGGCAATCCACTTGACTGAACACTGCATGTGCATAAGATCCACTAGAAAGACTTCTAGAAAATGTAAATATATTTTTGAATGTTTAAAGGTGTGTAATATAGATGCTGAAATGTCTAATACCATTTGCAGTATTCCTTGTATTATATGGATACAGCTTATATTGGTTCCAAAGTTCAACCATACCGCCTCTCACATACTGATTTCCAAATTTAAGAGTACTCTGTATATTTGTCACTATCTGATGTCTTGAATTGCCAGAATGCCAGCTGAAGCCATGTATGTAATCATGCTTGATTGCAGGAGATAATGGCAGAGAGCCTGAGCTGTAGAAAGCAACAGGAAGGTGCAGAAGACTGCCTTGGCTCTGCCTGGCAAGTGTGATGCCCCAGCAGTGTTTATCCAGCAGGGACTCCTGGATAAGACATGATTGTCATTGTGGTTATGTATTCACATCTTGACAAATGATACTTTGTGCATACATCTTACAGGTTGAACATGCAGGGAGAGCAGGAATTAGTTTTCAAAAGTTATTTGGGGTAATTTGAATTAATTTTCACCCCTTCTCTGTAATTAAAAATGAGAAACGAGGAAAACTACTAAGAATAACTTTAGAGAAATTGAAAAATTATAAGATGTATGTACATGGCTTTTCCTGGGATGTCCAGTTTACCCACAAAGTAGCAAGCAAAATTTTTCATGTGCTTAGCTTGAGAACATGAAGTTACGTGCACATATTTTTTAGAATTGTGACCTTTTGAATACTCTCATTTGATACACATCAAATTAGAGATGCTACAAAGATGATATACTGGTATGGTAGATTAGCCATGGCTAACAATCTCCTACCCAGCTGCTCTCTCCCTGTTCCTCCTCAGTGGGACAGGATGAAAAAAAAAGGAGAAAACAAGTCATGGGCAACAATGAAGGCAGAGAGATTGCTCACCAATGACTGTTGTGGGCAAAGCAGACTTGATTGGGAGAAAACTAGTTAATATTAACAATTAAAATAGAGTAGGATGATAAGAAAAATAGACAAAAATTAAAGCACTTTCCCACCACTCTCATCCCCCCTTTTCCCAGGCTCCACATCATTCTTTCATTCCGAACTCATTCCCGCCCCCAGCCTGGTGCAGAAAGAATGGGGATTGCAGCCAGTCCATAAAAGCTCCTTTTTCTCACTCCTTCCTCCACTTAGTTCTCTTCTGCTCCAGCATGTGCCCTTCCATGGAGTGCAGTCCTTCAGGGCAAAGCTGCCTCTGCATGGACCCTTCAGGAGCTGCAGTCTCTAGCTAGGATCTGAGGCTAATACTTCTGCAAGGGTTTGAAGATAAAAACTCTGATATAACTTTCTATGAGCAAAGCTACAGATGATTGTGCCATTTTGTGGCCATCTCTGTGGATCTAGTTTTCAAGAGGGTTATCAATTAATGGGGATGGGAGAAATTTAACACATCTATACTCACTGGTATAGCTGGCATTCCTTATGGTGTTATGGTTTTATTTGTACACATGAAGTTTGATTTTTTTAAATAAATGAAGACAGAAATTATGGGCAATGAATGACTGTCTAACTCTAGTCTGGGGCAGACCTATAACAAGGAAGGGTATTATAGAAACCCAGGAGGAAAGAACTTCAGCCTCTGAGAAAAGAAGATATGTTGAAAATTGGGAAAGGAGATGCAGTTGGAGGACTTAGATAAATGCCCAGGAGTAAACCATTATTCATAGTTCCTGAAGATGGCCAAAGTCAGAGGTCTGGAAGCACTTGTTGTTCATTGGAAGAGGATGCTTCTGCAAGATCAGCAATGCCCAGTGTGACCCTTGTTCTTGTGGGATGGTTGTGATTATGCTGCTATTTTGTCTATTGACTTAGAAAAAGTCCATTTGGAAAAGTATTTTAACCAGTAACATGGTGGGACATAAGTGCCTAAGGATCAGAATCAGAGATTTCTTTAGCTACAAGGAGAGATTGTCTTTGTTGCTTGTCCATTCATTTCTTTTAATATGTGATAATGCCTCATGAAATCCATGCAATGGCCCTTGTGGAATATCAGTGTTATCCACCCTTTCCTGTTTCAGAGTACACAGCCATAATGTGCCTTCACTGGGCATGTTGCAAGGGATATCTGCTGTAGTTATATTCTACAAAAGAGAGGATAAGATGATTTTGTAAGCTATCTGCCAGGTTGTAGAATTTAATTTGCAAGACCAAACTTCCACAATATTGTGTTTATGTTGCAGTGCCATTTTCTGTTTAATAGAAAACATTCAGAATGCTCTAGTTCCATCTGTTATAAATAGTGAAAGCTGATAAACACTCTGCAAACACAAGATGCAGCTTTGTGGCAAATTATGTTTAGTACAGCCCCCAAACATAAAGCAAGATTTATAATTTTTTCATTGCTCCTTTTTTTTTTCTTAATTTACTCTACAGTAATTACTCCAGAGCTTTAAGTAGACACATAAATAACGCTCAAAGTTTTACATTAAGTTATGATGGGAGAAGACAGGGACAAGTATATGCATGCACACATACACACATTTCACACCTTCAGTTGTAATGCAGTTACAAGTCTTGTTATGGCTGCAGAATCTTTGACAAAACTACCTGCAAATACATTTTTTTATCATATCAATAGATTTGAAAGGCAAGCCCACACACTATTATGCATTGTTTGGAAAAAACTCTCAGTTTTCAAGTAAGAAAATGGAGATGAACCAGATGAGTAGGAATAGAATTGCAAAGGGCTCTGAGACAAATAGCCAAAGATGAAACTACTGCTGTTCCCTGCTCTCAGGAGAAAGGGAGAAATTGTGTAGCACCAGAGCAAGTGAGTCACTGAACAAGAGTGTTAGAAGGTGTGGGTGAGCTGTCATAGCAAAAGAAGGTTCCTGGTAATGCTATTTGGGTGTGATTACTTTATCACCTGCCAAGAATGAAAATCAAACCATTATACACAGTTAAAGAAAAACTAACTTTCAATGTGAACTACCTCACACAGTCTACAAAGAACTTGAAAAGACAGAATTTAAGTATATGTCTTGCTTTGCTCAGGCTGGATTCCAGCAGGTGGCTGATTCATCCACTCAAAAAGTGGAAGAAAGATAATTTGTTTATTTTTGAAGCCAATATATTTCAAAGAAATTAACTGGACAAACCTCACTGCAGCCACCACTAGCCATTAAGACTAGTGAATATTTAATCTTCTGCAGAAAATGTTTGTTTTTCTAGTCAAGTTCCGCCATTTTGACTTAGCTGCCATTTCCAGGACATATTCACACCACTTAAAACTTCTGGCTGGGTGAGCAGATGGTCCTATAGACTGGACATTTTGAAGTAAAACAGTTGCTTTTGGAAAGAGCAATAAAGTTCTGAGATTAGTTTTACACATCCATCTCTTCCATTATAATTAATCTTTAAGTAATTAGCAGGAGACATGTTCTTTAAGGCAAAAAGTATATTTCAGAAAACAACTTTTTCCCAGGGTGTCATTCATCCCTGTTCAAGACATTTCTTCCATATTCACAGCCTTAGCTGAGCAACCCACGCTGCACATACATTCACAGTTTCATATTGTTTTCTCCATTGTTTGAAGTACTGACTTCTCCTGTCAATAAAGGAACAGGGCTTTGATGTGACCTCAAACTGGAGAGGAAAACAGCAAAGAAAATGTGTATATTTACAACCTACTAAGGCCAATGTAGCTGTTGTTTAAACAATTAACATGTTTATTTCTCACTTTTTGCTGCAATAGAGTATGTTTGGTTTCTACAATAAAAATGCAGCATTTTAGGAGTCACATGAAAAGGGGAGATTTTCTTAACCCTCAGTGTTTGATTTGTCTGTCAGTGCCTTAAGAAAGACAAGACCCTTGTACCCAGCCCGTCTGTGAGCGTCCTGCTCTGGGGACCCTTCACTGAGGAATTCTGCTGGATTGGAGGGAAGATTGACTGACTCATTCAGGGACACACATGGACACCATAATAGGGACTCCTCAGTGAGTCTTCCACCCCATTCCAGTATTTCCCCTCTGCCGGTGATTGCCAGCACCCATGAAGGATTCACACCAACAGTTTACAGAATAATACACTTTATTAATATAAAACTGTGACAGGTTAAAGTTTGAGAATTGACTGTGGTAGTATTTGACTGCAGAAACATACTCAAAGCAATGCACAGACAAACTCGAATCCCCAATAAAAGTGTTCAGTACACGAAGAGTGTGGTTCTTACCTGTCCCTATGAGTCAGAGGACAGGTTCAGCCCATTGACTGATCCCAGCAGTTACTAGGGAGTCTTCCCTAGATTTTCCCCATTCTTAACACATTTTTATAGTATTTCTTTCTGTTCAGGTGGAGCTTCAATAACTCTAGTCATACAAACGTTTGTTACTGATTGGTGTAAAATTCCCTTGCTTCACTCTTAAAGGTACAGTAAATAAAATATGGGCACTTGCTCAGTGAGGGGTGGTCATCCCTTGGGGCAGGTAACTTTGGGATGGAGGTGTGTGTTGTATTATAATTAGGCTGTAATGAACCAAGTTCATCTGAGGAGAGCAATTTCTTTGGAGCTGCTGGCTCGGCAGCAAGACACCCTCCGTCTCGCCTGGCTGGCGGCTGCTATGGGGTTTATCAGCTGCAAAGTACCAACGAGTTCCCTTCCCTGCAACGGTTTCAACAGAGCCTTGCCCACAGGATTTCCACTCTGCTCCACCCTCCATTCCAAACCCCTCAGCAGGTGTTTAAGGTTGCAGACTGTGTGTGGGGAATCTTCATGGAATAGGTTTTGAGAATACTGGTAAACATTGCATCCAAGGAGTAGCAGCTGCATTTTACATATAATTTCTGTACTGGTATAACTTCTGCTAGGATGTGAATATAACTTCTCTGTTGCCTCTAATTTTACCCCCAGTCATCTTTCCATATAAGGCATATCAAATCAGAACATATAATCAGAAAGCATCCTTAATCTGGAATACAGTAAAGTGTCAAGGAAAAAGATTTTTTTCAAACAAACAGAAACCTGCAAAAAAGGTAGGCCACTTATCCTTCTGGCCGTTATTTCTTTACATTCCGGTTTTAAGTGTGCATTCTTCTTATTCTTTCTTTGTGACCTTTCTCATAAGGAAAGGCATTTTCTTATCTTTTTCTTCCTGGAGTCAAGTTAATTTAATTTACTGATTGTATCAAAGGCCTTATTCTTATGTATGTGTATTTCACTGGATTAGTTTAACTGGGTGTAAAAGAATGTTAAGTACAGATAATAGGATGATTCTTTTGAACACAACAGGTACAAATTAAGTTGTTAACTACATTATATACCTTGCATTGCTTATCATGTCTGATAAGCAAGCTCAATAACATTTAGCTTTTGCACAGCATGTAGCTTCATGAAGAACATAACTCCTTGGACCAATTTTTAGTTGCAATGAAAGCAAAAAAAGAAGGCTGCTGATTCAGAAATTGGTTTTGCCCATGGTTCTGCTTCTTCTCAATCATCTGCTCTTCATCTGCCTTGGGGGAAAGTCAGTGTTTTATGCAGGAGCTACTACTGCGTTGCTGGAAATTATGGCATGGTCTAGCATGAGGAATTAAAACTTGTCTATTGTGTAGAACTGGAATTTATGCTAGTTTATCATACCAGGTTGTGGTGTTAAGTGAAGTAGTTTAGTTCATGCAGGAGAGACAGTGATCGCCAAGACAAGCACGATGGATGGCTGGACGAGGTGGACATTGAGCTGTTGTTTGCTGAGTAGCCTTTTGTTTTTATGAACCAGCACCCTGATAAAACCCCCTGTTCCTGTCAAATATCGTGTAAGGTCTTGTGCAAAGAAAGGTCTGCCTTTCAGCCTAAATTACAGCATAGCTTCCGTTACACCACTGAGTTAGGCCAGCTGACCTAATTAATTAGTCATAGAGTCAGTCATGTCAACTGGAAAGAACCTTTCTCTGGAACAGATCTGCTCTGATCCACCCTTCAGAGTAGGTCTTCCAGGCTGATCAGATCACTCAGCTGAGTTTTGAGTATTTCTAAGGGTGGTGGTTCCTAACAGTGGAGATACCTGTAGCTGTCTACACTCAGTAGGAGTAATTTTTTTTTTCCTTCTTAATATTTTACCAGAAATTCCTTTGTAGCAGTTAGCTCTCACTCTGCCTCATACTTTCACTCTCCACCTTCAAGGAGAGTTCAGCTTCATCTTCCCTACACCCAACAATGGGCTTTGTAGACAACAACTTCCCAAGCCAGGCTAAACAAACTCAGTTCTTTTAAGCTTCTCCTCATAAGTCATGTACTTCAGGTTTTAATCATTCAGAGTTGATAAATGGTTATCTAAACTTGTGTGCTGAACATTGTATACAGTTCAGCCCTTGGAATTCAAGTCCTAGACATATAGCAAATTTATCTTTGTGTTCAGGAGACAGAGGAGCCAAAACAAATTACAAGATTTATCTTAGGTACATGTGAATTGGCAGGATAACCTAATATCTGAAGTGTCTGAATTAATTGCTGTGATCCTTGGATAAATTAACAAGGGTGCATTTCTATGCTTATATATGGCATTACTTCAGAGATGAGTAAGGAATAACATTATTTTCTTCTGTCTAGTCTTTAAAAATATACACCAAATACTTTTAGTTTCTTCAGAATCTTTTTCAATTTGGTAAGGTTAGGAAATCCATACCTTAAAGCCAGAAGGAGTTAATGAGTTTCATTTAATAAGTTTAGGCAACAGGAAAGTCAGTGGTTATTTGATTTGTTTGTACAATGAGATGAGACAGATCAGAGAACTGTGGAAAAAATAAGACAACATAAAAAAGTTCTGTAGTTGGAAGACAAATATATCAATTCAAGCTAATATAATGTACATAATTTTAGCATGAAGGCAATTTACAATCAAAACAACTTACCTTGGAAATTAAGGAATTTATCACAATGTCAAGCCTTTAAATTATGACTGTGTGTCTCTCTAAGAGATGTCCTCCAGCCCAGTCAGAAATTATGGGTCAAGAATTACCAGGTGAAGTATTGTGACCTCTATTATGCAAAAGCTCAGAATAAACTGTCTGTATAGTTATTTCAAGTTTTAAGTTTGTGGACCTATAAAATGCAATCAAAGTGATGTGCTACCAGGTCAATCCCCCATGGATTCCTAGACTGGAAGAAGTACTTCCCTTCTATGCTAGATACTGCCATCCTCTCCATTTACAAATTTCTTATCACCTGCATTCATTATTGCAACATCTGTTCCAAGAGATGGAAGTCTTCTTTTGGTGTTATAACTGGGGTTGTATTTCCTATTGCAATCAACTAGATTTATTTTAGGGCAGTTTCTGACCACTAAGCATAATGAAAAAGAAATCCATTAAATAACCTAAGTGGATTAGAATCCTTAATAACATTTCACTTTCAGATCCTTTGAACTTACATATTATTTTTTTAATCTACTTCATATGAAAACCTGCAAAACAAACAAAACGGATGCATATAACTTCAGAAGAGAACAGTGTTCCAAATCTAGGAAGTCATTTGTCTCTATTTTTGGAGACTTGTGGAAGCAGAGAAGCATTTAAATCACCCACAGAAAGCTCTAAGGGCAATTATGAGCTAAAACTTCTGCACTTCATCTTTCAGTTTCTAGTCAGAAAAGCATTAGGTTTCAATTTGCCATGGTTTTCTCTAGAAAGCCCTCTCTTCTCCAATGGAACTCCTCCTGCTTTGCAGGACTGGGCTCTTTGTTCCTGGAGCTGTTCCTTCACTGCTGGAGTACCATACCATGTGCATTCTTCTACCTCCTTACACAACAGGTTGCAGTAATCTCCAATCTATTATCCTAAACCCTTTTTTATAAAACATAGAAATAAGCTTTTCTTCAGTAAGTGATCCTTCCTCAGCGTTCCAAAAGCAACAACTAAGTTGAGAAACCTAAAATAAATTGTATGCATGTTCTGTAGAAATTCTCTAAACAAATAAAACTGAGAGAAACTTTATAGCAGTAATAATTTCTTACTTGCAAGTGTTTCAGAAGACTCCCACAGCAGCAGGTGTTAAGGAAGTATCCATCTGTTCTTGTTTCTCTGCACAGAAGTACATTGAATAGATAAGAGTTTCTAAATGTTCAGGGTTGTCATTAAAATGGGTTAGCTGTGATCGTCACTTAAGGCATTCCTGATATTGAAATTAAAATGAAGACAATCTCTGGCTCTGTTGCAATTTGAAAATGCGATCAATGGTTCCCTGAAGAAACATCCTGTCAACTGAGTGCTTTTTAAATTATCTTCTGAAAACCACTTCAGTATTCCTGTGACTGAACTGGAAATGCTGTATCAGCAACATTACTGTTCTCTGAAAATATGGATCAAACCCCAGCTGTTGCAGATATGTTAATTGATGAATAAAGTTAAGAGATCTGAAGCCTTTATACTACACTTGAAACTTATGTTTCTATTTAAATATTGAAGGCTTTTCAGCTTTCTCCTCCAAATGCAAAAAATTACTTGAGTCACTTCTAAGGAAGATTTCAGCATCTCTAAAGTTGAATGGTACGGTATAAAGACCAGAGGACTGGAGCTTCATCAACACAGCAGTGAAATCAGCATGAGAAAGGGGAGATGGCAAACAAGCTGTGAAAAACAACACCTCAGTTTTTTTGGAGGTGAGACAGAAAATATGCTGGGCAATAGTATGAATGAATCTATGAAACAGCTATAAAACTTCTACACACTCCAAGGTGGTTTTATACTATAAGTATTATATAAACTACTACACCGTCCTATATTCAGATCAGAAAATGGATCTTGGCAGGCAACATGAAAGTGTTAAGAAAGGAAACTTGCTCTCTGCTCTTTTAGCATTGTACCCCACTCAACAGAAGGAAACAAACAGAATTTTTTTGCATGTAGCACACATAACAATCTTTATAATAAAAGCTAAATAATACCAGCTGAGCTATTAAGGCTTTGTATGAGTTTGCAATTTGCTAAATCTAGTAGCTTCCAGCTAAGAAAATGCTAGCAGTACCTTGCTTGCCAAAGTTTGATCTGTCCATTATATTTTCACTTTTCATATTTCTCTCATACCTTCTCCTCTCAAGAAGGCAAATTGCTTTAAGTCATTTTGCTATTTGTATGCGAATTACTTGGTCTGGATACTTAGTAGGCAAATATTGTCATACCTCATCTTTCCAGATTTGAAGTCCAAGCCTAAATGTAGTTATAAATACAAACTTCACATTGATTTTTTTGTGGTTTATGCAATCTTTTTTACTCCTTTTTATTCTCTTTACTAAGATTGTTGGATCTACAAAACGGTGAGTAGAGGAAAAAGGATCTTTCTTTTAGAACATAGTTTGTTTGCAATGTTATAGCTGAAACATGGTAAAATTTTGAGAACAGCATTGTTATCCAAGAAAAAGAACTGAACAGCAAACAAGAAACAACCCACCCTACCATGATATGGACAACAGAGCATGTGATGTACTAATTTGTTTGATGGAAAAGTATAGATTGTGTGTTAGGATTGTTTTGGCACTTGGCATTTTGCTAAGCCACCTGCCAGGTTAAGCCACTCTAATCATGTAACCATGGCAATACTGCTGGCGTCAGCATGAAGAACTGATTTGTGCAGCCAGTAAGGACCGGGCACCTTAATGCACTAACTGGAGCTGTTAGGAAGTGTTTGGAAATAAATATGTAAAATAGGAATAAAAGGTTCTTTTAGATTGTTTGGTGTTTTGCTTCAGGCAGTATTTGTTAACAGCAGGCCACCCTGTTTATCGGGCTAAGAGAACATGGTTGTGAGCACTGAAATAGATAACAAACTGCTGGTAAATAACTGCTGCTTGATTCTCCTCTGCTGCTTTGCTTTTGGTGCTTTGATAGGAAACAACTGTTTCATTTTTAGCAGGAAGTGTTAGCCCATGCTTGTGCTCTGCTGAGGTAAACTGGCAACTTACAGCAGTAATTGCACAAAATCTGAAAATAAGAGAAACACAACGAAATTTGAAAGTTTCTAAAAAGATGGTCAGAGAGTTGGTCAGTGTTGCTTCCATATATTATAGCTCTGCTTCCTATCCCTTGATTGTTCTCCAAATGCCTTTCTCACAGACACATTTTGTGTCTCTCTCACATTTGCCTTTCATATGCCCCTCAGTTATGTGTTTTCCTAACACCTTTAATTTGCAGCTACACTGCTCCACAAGTAATAGGTTTGTTTTTTCCAGAGAGGCAATGATCTGATGATATACTGTCTCTAGCATCACTGCTGACTTAATTAATTTCTACCCCTATGTCAACAAGGTGCAGGACTGTAATGTGAATCAGACCAGAAAAGGGATCCACTTCAAAGTAAAAACTTCACCATCCCTTCTCTCCAATTTTCCTTTTTTTTAGCCAGGTGCCTGGTTTACACAGCAGCCCCACAAGCATTAGCATATGCAAACATAATTAAAGGAATGCCTCAGTGAATTTTATAGAGGGTGGAACAGAGTACTGATTATTTCTGATTTTGTGGCCAGATGAAGGAAAAAGATAAACTCATAAAATCTGTATTCACTTTCCAAGCCAAAAGTCTCCTTTGCATGAGAAGAAAAAGGGAGCCATTAGTGAGCCCTCTATACATTTTTATGCTGTGTCTACTTTGATTTGCTTACTAGCAGCATTACTTGATGTAGTATGTTCATGATAAATTATTTTCATTCATGGCATCTTATTTTACTGGTCTGAATTGCAGTTGACACAGGCAGCCCAAATAGTTGCCTTATGCTGTGGCCCAGTTATTGCCAATTTTTCTTTATTCTCTTTCTTTATTCTTATGGTCTTCCTCCACAACTTTTTCTTCTAATCTCTCATTCCTCCATTTTTTTCCTACTGGTAATTTTTCACAGTGAGTGACAGTTTTCAGTGGTTCACTAATTTGCCAAACGGCACTGTGCTTTCTGAGTATATTTGTGTCCTCCAGACTGGCAACTGTTGGACTCTGTACAGGACAGTTGCTGCATCAACACATATATGTGCTTTTGTATGAGATCACAATTTTTTCTAGGCTGTGAGAAAAGTGAAATTATGATTTTGTACTGAAATAAAGGAAGGAAAACTTTTAAAACTGTGGAAAAGAGGAACCCACTTGAGGATGTAGGGCTATGAATCTTTTTTTAGTCCCTGAAGCTCTTCACTTTGCTCCTATGGGCCCATTGCTCTATGGACTCCATTTGAAATGTCGTAGCTAGTCAGGATAAATATAAAGCCAGAGAAGTTCCAAGTCTCTCCTTGCAAAGAGTGAGAAATTGTCCAGTGCTCCAGCATTTCTGTTTGTTTTCATCCTTCATCTTTGAGAACAGCAAAATTTAATAAAAAAAGTTAGCTGAAACATAGTTGGAAAAAGAATATGTTGTTTTTAATAACTTAAAATATGTAAACTTGCTTTAAAGATGATTCTGTAATTTCGTAATTCCCTTCATAATACTGCAGTTACTCAGAAAATAGGGCCCAGTTCTCTCTTGAAAGAAGATTAAAAACCTATCATGAAGATCAGATGATTCACATTGTTTTGGTTTGCCCTGTTTTGCTAATAGGCAGGAAAGGAGGAGCACAAAGCACAGAACAACTGAAATCAGAGACAGAAGAGATACATAAATAAAAGCCGAATCAGAAGGGAACTGAATCACTCATAAGTGAAGGTCAGCAAACAGCATGCCCAGTTATTGCACTTGATTGTTAGAAGCATTGATTTTGCTGCTTCTTGAAAGTTCTTAAGAAATTTAGTTATTTTTCCAAACTGTACTGCTTTGGGCCTGCAGACTACAGGGGAAGAGCAGTGGTAGACAAAAGCTGCCACATCTGAATAGGAAAGATGCCTAACACAGTATATTTTCACTGCCAGGAAATAACAAAGAAGCATTCCTGCCTGTTTAGTGGGTATTAAATCATGGACAGAAAGTCAACTGCTTATCTGGAGCCTGGCATAGATTTCCAATAACTCGCTTTCCCTCAAGCACAAACATATGACAGCACTTGAGGAAAACCACAGAGTGAATCTTTTATAATCCAAAAATAATCTTTTTAGATTTCCATGAGAAAACAGCACTTATTTATTCAGTCTTTTTCTCTCACCTTGCAATTAAGTCAAGTGCTGACACAGATTACTGGCTCATTTATGCTCCAAACTGTTCAGAGATGATGTCTTCTAGTATTGTGGATAAACAAAATAAAACCTATATGACTTTTAATAGTAATAATAGCAAACCTAATATACAGAATTCCTACACAGCCACATGCACGTGGTGTATAGGTAATAGGTAGTGTATGTAATAAGTGGTCAGTGTTTTGCTGTACAGCTGTGCTCTCCAACCTAATCTGTGTGTATAGTTAAGGACATATCCTGTTTGTGTACTCTGCAAGATGACGGTGTCTGTGCCTGTGTGGCTCTGACAGGCTGATCTACAGGCTTCCATTACCTTTGTGTTGCTGTCCTACCCTAGAGAATTAGGCTTAGTTTTAACAGGGATGTCCATGTGGCTGGATGGGCAACTCTACAATGTTCCATCCAGGCCCACCCTGCAGGTTCTTTACATCCCACTGAAAGCTCCCTGACACAGTGTGAGGTGTCCTCTTGCATGGCACTTACTCCACAAGGCCTTTAGCCTCCACAGTAAAAGTGCTGTCCCTAACTCATCTGCTCATATACAGGCCACAATTTCTCAGCATGCAGCCAGCGCTTCATGAGCTGCTCTGCCCAGTAGTGCTCATGAGTACTGACCTTAATTTTACTGAGACAAGCTTTCCACTTAAAAGTTGGGGAAGCATGAGGGAAGCAGAAGCCTGAAAAGAGGCTCTGCTCTCCTCCTATTGCTCTCCTCCTATTTGAAGGCACTGCTCTGTCCTGTACACTGAGGGACTGGACGGCCAGCAGCTGGCCACCAGCAGTGTCTCCACTGTCACTGAGCTTTGCTCAGTTGCATCATGTGTACTGATTTCTGGTGACAGCCAATGGGCCACTAACTTCTCCATGTTAGGCCGCTACCTTCATATTTCTGGGATAGGAGCTCCCAGGAAGCAGCAAGCATGGGCTGCCCTGCAAGAGAAGGAAGCCAGGAGCTGAGGGCAATAGCAGGGCAGGTAGGGCAATGATCCCCCCCAGGAGGGCACAATCCCACAGTACCTGAGCAGGTACCACACTAGGGAGCAGGGTGAGGCAGTATTCAAGGTTACCAGACACGGCTGCAGTGATGAAGCAGGTGTGAGGTCAAGTCAGCAAATCAAACCAGTGGTTCAGGATCAGCAAGGCACATGGACAGGCACAGGAAGACCAAAGACAAGTCTCAAGGATGGAAGCTTGAGCAGGAGGCCCCCGTGAGGCTGTGTGAGCTCCTCCTCACACAGCTCTGCCCCCAGCACCCTGATCCACAGCTATAGCTACACCCTATCATAGCTGCACAGGAGTATGAGCAACCAAGCCCAAAGGAATAGGAAGAGGCTGCAGAGCCTCTTGGTGCAATCAAAGCCCTGACAACAACATGCTTATTTCCAGATTTTCATCCAGTCCAGAAGGTATCAGTCTCTTCAAAGTAATCTTGTTAGAGACAAGGCACAGCTGTTCAGGGCTGGGATGTTTACTGCAGCCCAGTAAAGTCTGCAAAGCCATATGCTGTTTGATCCTCTGCTCCCTGGCTATTTACCAAGTCAGCGTCCAGAGGGGCAATAGGTTGAGCCATGCCAGAATGGCTGACAAACAGCAGCCCTTCTGCTGGCCCATGAGGAGCCCTGAAAGCATCATAATTATATGGAATTACATTCTGCAGTACTTAGTGATCCATCGTACCCTAGTGATCATTGCAGTGGTTCATCTGCACTTTCAGGTCTGAACTGCTGAGATTTTGGTAAGCAGCCACACACAGAGCCGACAACAGCATCATTGTGCCATATATAAATGCCCCCATCCTGACAGCCACAGTGCCTCGCTGTCTTTTTGGCTGACATAATGCCAGTATGAACTATACCTTGAAGATGCCCATGGCAGTAGCGATTTGCAAGAGAAAGTGTGGAGTGTGGTCAAACGAAAGGATTTCTTAGGGGGACAGTCAGGTGACAAAATCAATTAGAGCAGTCTGACAAAAATGTTAGCCTTGGCCTTTAGTAGAAATTATCTCTCCTTGCAACACCACCTTAACTACAGTCTGTGGCTATAGGTGTCTATATTATGTCCAAGACTTCATAATCCTTTACCATTCCCATGTAGGATAGGTACTTGCTGTTTGTCTTTCCTTCATCCTGCTCCTTTCTAAGCCTCTCCCCTTCCTCTCCCCTGTTGCAGTCACAGAGCCCTTAGCAAGGCCTCCGTGGAGAGAAAATGCATAGTCATGCTTGCTAAGACCCTCTGTTATCTTCCTGTAACACTACTGGCTACATTCCAGAAGGCCCAAGACTATAGGTTAGCTCACCCAAACCCCAAACTAATTGGCTAGTTCCCCCAAGCCTACCTAACCCTATAAAAAATCCTACCTCTGCCCAGTTTGGCAGAAGATGCCGTCCCTGGACCCCTTCACGGAACCCCCAATAAAGACTTTGTGGAATGCTCTACTCAGTTCTTCTCGTCTCTTCACCCCTGAGCTAGCAACCGGCTATACCTGGCAGGCTAAGAGCTGGAAATCACTAAGCTGAATATCACTAAAGAGCTGAACCGCCTGAAAGCCTCAGGCTGAGCTTGCCAGGTTAGCCCTGCGGCTAGGGCGTCTGCTGGAGATCTCCACGACAAGAGCCGTTCCGGAACTGGACCTCGCTGTCCACTGTCTGGGCAGCAGCAGGGGGTTTTTGCCCCCTGGCACAACCCCGCCACATTACTACCCCATGAAGAAAATCTTTACTTCTGTAATTTTCCTTTGGTCTGTGAAAAGGCAATCCCTTATCCAGTTGCAATATAAGAAAGAGTGAGTGCCGAGTACTGTCCTTCTCTTTCAGATAAAATGCACCAAATATTTTGGCTGACATGCAACAATACATGTAGAAAAGCTAATCCTTCTGACTGCAGTCAAATCAGTTCAGGACCCAGTCCATCACAGGACATGGAGAAATAACCACTTCTGTTGAAACTCCAGGACACTCCTAGAAATACAGTGACCAGAAGGAAAGGCCCTTCACGTTCAGTGCCCAGTAACTTTCAGCTGTGGATCCAGGATAACGATCATCTGCTTTTATGTTCAGTAAGCAAACCCGTTCCCTTCAGATAACATAAGGCGTATTCTACGGAAGACAAAATAAAAATTGAGACCAAAACAGCATTTTTGCTATTGTGGGGACATCCTATTGGACCTGGTGTTCAGGGTCTTCATCCCACTGTTACTGCTTTCAGCACTTCAGGTTGGGGTGAACGATGCCATAATTCACAATGAGTATTACAGGCCTCCAGAAAGCATGGTCAAAAGTTTCAGCTTCTGCATCACCTTCTGTTTTACAGTGGAACTAATTGTTCATCTCAGTGCACCACAGCCGACAGCAGCTACAAACTGCAAAGCTCAGGCAGTGCCCTCTGTGAGGGGAGGAACACCCACTAATGGGGACTTCTGTACAAAAGGAGGCACACACACTCATCTCAGCTTGCACATAATGATTCTGTTGGAGCAGATGCCGGCAGACCTTTAAGGACACCTATATTTTCTTTATAATAGATGATGTTTAGTGCCATGAGGTGCAACAGCTAGCCCTATGCTGGCATAAACTGCTGGTCTAATTGCCTGGTGATTTCAATGAAGATTTAAGTAAGCAAAACCCTCCATGTCTTAAACTAACAGGAGGCAATGCATAAAGTCTGTAATTCTCATTATCTTCTCTCAGCTGATACTCCATCCCTTACTAATTGGCTCTATGGGCATCCAATTTTGAGTTACAACGCTTACAACTTTTTCTTGATAATCTAATGTGCAGACAGGTTAGACTCCAATTGCAAGGTGTTTTTATTCCCATAGTAAGTTCTGAACTGGAACCACATTTCCATTAATCTGCTAATGCTTTTCCATGTCAGTGGCTGCTGCTGTTGCAACACAGATGTGACTTGGCTACTGACATTTCAATGTGACTCTTCTGCTTTATGGTATTCCTCATCACTAATTCAAGAGTTTATTTGGTACAGACATACAGTAGGTCTGTTTCAAGGCTCTTGGGTTAGTTACTTCTCCTTGACATTATTCCTTTGGCAGCTCATGTTCTGAAAACACACTTTCCGAATGCTCCCTCTGCTATTTTTTTGTTGTTGTTTAATGATCATCACAAGGATTAACACTTCCCTATGGTTATATTCATTATTTTCAGGATTTTCTTGACAGAAATCACGTCAGTCTTCCATTTTTAAAGCTGCCTTTTTTTTTTTTTTTTTTTTTTTTTTTTTTTTTTTTTATGTTTACATTAAGGCTCATGACCAGGAAAGCTTCAAGGATATGTATAGCATTATACATTGTTCAGGTGAACCTCAATAATACAGGTTTTGAGGTTTTGTTTCCTTCATCCGTGTCAAGCTTTTAAGAATTATCAACTTAAAGATATATGTGCCTTCTTAAAAACAGCAGCCACACAGGACACCATACCTACTCATGATAAAATATTTGTCCTGGAGTATATAACCTATAGACACAAAACAAAATATCATGAATGAGCAGCACAGAGTGTAGTGTGCAAAAATCCTGAGTGATTTGTTCTCAGTATAGCAAAGAGAGGTTTTCAGGTGGATCAAAATAACCAAACCAAAAAAACCCAACAAAAAACCCCCTCAATGGAAGCAAAATTGTAAGCTTTGACTTGAAGATGCTGCATAAAAACTGAAACAACTTAAGGATGAAAATAACCCATGAAGAAAAGTCCATCTTTAATAGACAAACATAGCAGACAAGTTTCAAAACTTCAGTGCTCAAAAAGAAAACATTTGGCATTGATGGACTAGCTGGACATGATGCACTAATGCAAATGGTGTTTTCTGCAGAGCAGCTGACCTCACCTGTAGGCAGAGCACCAAGGCCTTGATAAGCATTTTCTTAACTCCTGATCTGCTCATGTTCACCTTCTGATCATTTCTCTGATTGCTAGAACACAGGATAAACAGGGGGACAGTGCTCCCACCACACCATCACTGGGCACTGGGCGCAGCAATAATAAAATAGTCATACATTAAAGTATAATTCCCTTTAAAAAGGCAGATAAAACCCCAAAACCCTCATGTCAGTGCCCAGTGTTTTAGGGCAAATCATTAAAGAAAAAAAAACCCAAACAACAAACCGCCAAATACAAAACAAACACAAGCACGGTCTTTCACAAAGAAATGTGGGGGAAAGACCATTAACAATAAGCCCAACCATTAACCGAGCACTGCCAAGTCTACCACTTAACCATGCCCCTAAGCACCACATTACAGCTATTCTGAACGCTGGCAGGGACAGTGATTCCACCACTTCCCTGGGCACCCTGTTCCAATACTTCACCCATTCTGTGAAGAAGTTTTTTCTCGATATCGCATCTAAACCTCCTGTGGCACAACCTGCGGCTGTTCCCGGGCCATTTGGACTCGTCCTGCCATTTGTTACTCGGTAAAAATAGCCGAGCCTCACCGGGCTACACGCTCCTTTCAGGGAGTTGTCGAGAGGGGAAAGATCCCTCCCGAGCCTCCTCTTCTCCCAGCTAAACAGACCCAGCTCCAACAGCTGCTCCTCATGTGACGTGCGCTCAGACCCTCCCAGAAATCCCTCTCGCCCGCAACACGTGTCTTCAGGGCACGGAGGAGAGCCTTTTCCAGAACAACACTACTGTCCCCTGACCGGCCCGAGCGCCCGAAGAGGCCCGCGGGGCGGGGGAACGAGCGGGCCCCGCGTCCCTGCTCCCCCTCCGAGCGAGTGCCGGGGGTCCCCGCAGCGCCCGCCGGCCCCGAGTGCTGCGGGTGAGCGGCGGGGGGGGCGCCAGGGCCGGCCCG
>VXBU01014669.1:137347-149616 GCA_013400315.1 Bombycilla garrulus
CCCCCCGCCCTTCTTTTTATATGAGATCTTGAATTAATTTATGCACCTTCTTGGGGGACACAGACTTCACCTGCTGATTTCTTGGCTAGGAAGCTAAAGCACTAATATAAGATGTCCTTGTTTTATGGAATTGTTGCAACTTAGAATGAAGTTGTTGCTACTGTTGCTACTGTGAAAAAAAAAAAAGGAGGAAAGAAAAAGTTACTATACTTGCAACATAGTTAAAGAGCTTTAAATTGCTGCAGATCTCTTTGTAACACCTACCTTTTCAGTGTCCTGCCTTTTCTTGGTCTTGTGTATCTCTCATTGATTCCTTCTAAACAATGAGTTCCCTGGAAATGTGTAGGTTTCCCATAGCTAGTCTCCTTTTTGGAGTCCTTGGGATTTTGAATGTGCTGAGTCTTGTTTCAGAAGTTGTTTACTTGGTGTTGTAATTCTTAGGCTTAGCCTTCTTTATGGGATGCAAATATTTCGTTAGGACAAGTGTTACTTAACGGGTTTGACTTAGTGACATTCTAGTTTCCTTCTTTCTACCTCTTTTTGTGCTGGTGCTCTTCGAGGAACTCATTAAACACTGCCCATTATCTTCTGTCTGCTGAGTTTCATAAGACTTTCTATCAATTTTTCTGTTGTAAACTAATTCATATCCTCACATAAGCAAGGTGATGGGGTGGAGCTTGTTACACAATTGAGATTTACTGTTCTGGCTTGATTTACCTCTTCCCTCAGAGATGTTTCTCAGATTTTACTAGGGATTTGAGGGAAGGATAGAATAGCAACATGCTTGATTATTATTTGCCTTTTCCAGCAAATCCAAATGAAATTCCCAGTGGAAGGGTAAATTATTAAAAGCAGCAGTGTATTTAAAAAATCTGAAGTTTTCTGAAGATCACGATCTTACCATTTGAGCAAAAGCAGGTTCTTTTAAACTTACATGTTCCTGGTAATGTAAATTATTAGTCAGAAAGCCTGTGCCATCTAGAATGTGGAAATGTGAGGCATTTGGAGTAGATGTTGCATATAGATGAACCGAGCAACATACTGAAGACTTTTGCAAAGACTTTGCATTCTGAAATCATGTTATAAGGCTCTTGAGACAATTTTTTTTTATCTCCAATTTCTGTGTGCTCACACTCCCCAGACACAGAGTACTTGAGCAGCAAGCTGGTGGGAGGGTAGCTGGTGATCTTGGAGTAAGGTGTTGTTATCATTTGTTCTGAGTGATAACAGAGTGATATTCATTAGGATTTTCTATGTTAATATTTTGTGAGTCTCTGCTGGTTAAAATACAGCTTTATGTAAATAATACATGTAGGAGTACGCAGGATTAAGAAACTGTCCTGAAGTTTTAGTTAGAGAGAATTATACTTGGAAACACTGGATATTAAATATCCTATGCATTGTTTTTGTTTTATTTTTTTCCTGTCATTGTCACAGAAATAAAGCTAAAATAAATTTAAGACTAATTCTACAAGCTGTGCATATTGTTCATACTTTCAGGAATACTACATTTTTCACTTCTTTAGAGCAAAAGGAGGATATTTAATTCCAGTAGGAGTAATTCTGATAGAGCTGACAGGAAGAAGGAAAAACTCGCTAGGGGATGAATAGTATATGCATGTTTCTAATCACTTTTTATGTACTTAATGTAATGCATAGTGATGAGGTGTCAGATTTTAGGAGGACTGGACAGCTCTAGGACTGATGTACAGCCTTTGAGCTTCTTTGCACATTTAAGGAAAAAGAAGTGGTTTAAATAATCTTTGTACCACTGGTAAGTAATTGAAGCATGACAGACGTTCTTGTATTGGCATCATTTTGAACCCTTCACTTTGGGAAATGTAGCCTAGGTTTTGGGAATGGGAGTGGTGGCATTAACTGACAGCAAGTGAAGACTTACTGGAGAGCAGACTGCTGAACTCACTTCTTTGTGAGGGAGTGCTGTCTGGGGGCAGTAGTCAAGACTGGCTTTTTCTTTCGCATTGTTTGTCTCCTAGTGCTCCAGGAACAGCTCAAGCTTCTAGTGCTGTGTCATATCTGAAAAAAAACTGTTGAAAAAAGCCAGAGGAGAAAAAGTCATGTGTGTTAAGACAGCTTCAAGATACTCTCAGTGGCATGGCAGCTGTGTCTTTGGCACAGCCTCAGCCTCAGTGTATTTGTGTTCAATTTAGTGTTTTAGGGTGGCTGCCAGCATCTTCTTGGGAAAATGTGAGTGAGAAAGTGTTCACAGTTGTATCTGAGAAGAAAAAAAAAAAGAAAATTTAAAAGTTTTGTTACATGAACAGAGTAAACCCTCCACAGTGTTGTGACTTTTGTATGTCAAATTACTGTGGCCTGTTGGCCTGTTATGAATCATGGAGTAGCAGATCTTCTCATGGAGCAGAAAGCTTGCAAGACCTCTTGTCCAAGCAGTTTCTGACTGCAGGGGCTGTTTCTAGCAGCTGCTGTTTTACAGCAGTGCTGCTTGCTGGAAGCTTATCTTATCAAAGTTTGGAGTTAGTGAGGCTATCTTGGGCACATCTCTGTGTGTTACCTGGAAAAGTCTGACATTTTTGCATTGCAGCGATTACTGTTAGATAACAGAGTGCCTGTGTTATCACTAAATCTCTTCTATTAAGTAGTTGTTAGAGACTCATGTTCACTTGGGTTTTTTTCAGTCTGCTGAAGTTCCACTGTGTTATATTCTTCTACTGTTGTAAAATACAATATATGTGATTTCAGTGTTTAAATACTTACAAATGTAGATTGGGATACAGCATTAAATCACAGGCTAGTAGTGTGCACTATCCAGTACCTTTATGAAAGGCATTAATAATATTATTCTCCTATTTAATGACGTTATGTAATCACTTGGCTCTGATATGGATGGCAGTGTACTGAATAGGTAAAATACATCTTTCAACAGCTGGATCATCTTGTTTCATGGTATTGCTTATTAGAACTATAGAAATGGAAATTACCATTTATTATGGAAGCACATTTCCACTTCTTTTGGTTGATGTTGCCATCATTTCAGTTAGGTTCTTTGTACAGTGGGAGTGTGGGAGACTTAAAAAGGTATCAGGGCAGTTAAGTTTACTCAGCGTTTCCAAGTACTTTTTTTTGTTGGTGTTTTTTTTTTTTGTTCNTTTTTTTTTTTTTTTTTTTTTACTTCTGTAACTGTGATACGGTGTCCAAGACAGTTTTAAATACAAAGTGGAGGTGAACTTTATACTACTTTTTTAGAATTGTAATGCAAATGAACATTACATTTTTCATCCTAGCACACTTCCTGTTGTACTAATGAGTGTGAAGTTTTCCAATAAACTCTTATTTGGAGAAGAGTGTGAGGGGGGAAAACATCAGTGAAGGGGATGAAGAGAAGGTGGGTAATTTTCGAAGGTCTGGTTCTGACTGTGCAGAGTAGTGATTTCTGAATGAGGCACTCTTTGTGTTGAAGTAATGAGCTGCTAAGGAATGCTGAGAGGATCCTTATGTAAAAATGTGATCCATCAAGCTGCTTTTCATTGAAAACAGAATGTATAATGAACAGAGTTATGATTCCTGGCTTTAAAAATTTATTTCAAGTTGTGTTTTTAAGTTCAGATGTAAGGTACGATACACAGTTACGTGTGTAGTACACAGCTTTTGATAGATTAGAGAATTGCAGTTCAGCTACTGTAAGAAACAGCTTGAATTCTGCCTTTTGGCAAATACTTGCCAGATACCTCGGCAACTTTTCACTTGAGTGATATCTACAATTTCTGAAACAAAATAACATTAGATTTGTTTGTAACTATGAAAATCAGAGTAAGTGAAGGAATTGGATGCATCACTGCTTATACTTAATATTTTAAGAGAAGCAGATTTGGGATTGTTTATTAGTTAAATCAATTTTGAATATGTAGCATAAAATTATTTCAGTCAATTTTTGTGTCATTAAATAGTAAGTAACAGTTTGTGGTAATCTCTTTTCTTAATGGCCAAAGACATCTCTCACTCTGAGAGTTTGGTCTCCAAAGTTTCTGGCATGTGTTTCAGAATTTTGTTTTGAAGAATTGTCTAAAATAGAATTGCTATGGAATAAGCAAATGAGGAAACAAGAACTTGAAGGTATTTTTATGCTTGAGGTGTTAAGTTTTGTAAATCCACTGAGTTTACAGCCTTGATCAAATAACTATTGCAGAAATTTGCAGTTGATGCTAATGTATGATTTTCAATGCTTAGGCAAAAAAGATTCTCTATTCATGGTTTTGGGATGGAAAAGATTTCCTTGGAGAATGCTGCTAAGAGTTTACCAGTGTGTAATGTTCTCTACATTTGAGAATGGGAAAGACAAAGAAAGAGAATGTCTTTCTGCACACTACAGTAGTCTCTGTTCTGTTTTCTTAATTTATGTTTTAGTTCCTAACTAAACCATACCCCCATATGATAATAACATGATGAAATGGAAAAAGCTTGGTTTAGTCTAGAAGAGTAATTGCTGTTATGCTTTAGCTGTGGTCATATTTTCCTCACGCTGTTTCACTAGAGATGAACTTAGTGCTTTGTAACCGCGTAATTCTATTCTTAAAAGTCTTCCAGTATTTTTTCCCCTGTTCGGAATAATTGCTGTGTATCTATGTTGTTTGATTCTTAAAAAAAAGTAACATAATTTTTATCTTTTAATAACAGTAATAACTGACTATCTTTCCCCTCCCCCCCCAACATACTGACAGAAGAGAAAGTAATTTTCTGGCAGAGGAAACGTTTCTGTGACTGACTTGGGAAGAAAAGAAAGTGAAAGCTTGAATTAGAGGATCATTCAGAAAAGCAGGAGAATAAAGAACATATGTTGTTCTCTGGTTACACATCATCTGGCTGGGAGGTTAGATGAATCTCGAGTGCTAGAGCCCTTAATTTAAATCCTTTCTCTTCTCGAGCCTGCAATGCCAACATACTAAATTGAAAGCATTAATTAAACCAAAGAATATGAAAAATAAATCTTAATAGTGAGCTACTTCAGCACCTGATTTTTACGTGTTACTTCAAAGAACATTTCGGTAAACAGTGTGAAAAGGAACATTATTTGGTGTCTTACCATGGCAGATTTTTTTACACTCTGTAGCAGTAGTAGTGAAGGGCAATGCATATTTTTTCTTTAGCGAAGTGGTCTTTAAATTTCTACTGACTTTGAGAAAATGTTTTCTCTATTACAACTGTGATTATAACATTTTAATGAAAGAATACTATCAGTTAGGAAGAGTACGCTCCTGATAGCCTGTTGACACTGCACTTATGGATGCTTAATTTGGTTTTGCAGTAGTTTGGTTGATCACCTTCACATTTTTTTACAGGCCTGTACTTGGATTTAGGATGAGAATACTGTTGATAACACGCTGATGCTTTAGCTGTGGCCATGCAGTGTTTACATTGTCAAGGACTTTTCAGCTTTGCACTCCACCCTACCCACAAGGAGGCTGGTGGTCACAAGGAGCTGGGATGGGACACAGCCAGGACAGCTCACCCCAGTTGTCCCAAGGGATATGCCATACCGTATGGCATGATGGTCAATGTATACACTCATGGGAAATCTGATCAGGGTCTGCTGCTTGGGAACTGGCTGGGCCTTGGCCTATAAATGGTGAGGAACTGCGTTGTGCATCACTTATTTATATATTAATTCATTATGATTATATTTTTTATTATTTNACTGTGGATGACGGAATGAGCGAGTGGCTGTGTGGTGTTCAGCTACCTGCTGGTTAAATCATGACAGTCCATTTTTGGCACCCAGTGTGGGACATAAAGGTTTGAAATAGTGAAAGACCTGACTGGAGCATGTTGAAACAAATTTGTTGCACCTGTAGAGTTATAGAGTGGCTTGGGTTGAAAGTAACCTTAATGATTACCTCGTACCATCCACCCCTCTTATTGTGGGCAAGGACACATTCCTCTAGACTGGATAGCTCAAAATCACATCCAGCCTGGCCTTGAACACTTCCAAGGGTAAAGCATCCACAGATTCTCTGTGCAATCTCTTCCAGTGCCTCACCACAGTAAAATATTATTTCTAATATTTCATCTTCATCTACCCTCTTTTAGGTTACAGTATTGATTTGTGTGTGCTGAGCTGTGTTGTGTATCAACAATACTTGCTTTAAATGTCCAAGTGTATGTATGTGTAAGTGTATATATGTCATATGAGAAACTATACTTGCTGTATGTTTCATGTTGTGCTGTTCATCATCTCTGGGGGCTGGATTGAGGTTTTCATTGTGTTCAGTTTTGTAGCGCTGGCTCCTGGTAACATTGTGGTTGTGAAACTGCTGTTGCGCTTGTGCTTGCGCTGCAGCCATCTCCTAGCTTCGGGAGCCATCTGCGGGAACCAGAAATAATTGCACTGTGCACCTTTGCTCCTCAGACAGCCTTGGCTGCAGGGGAGACATTCCTCCATTTTCCTGTTCACCTCCAGGCTAATTGCAGCAGCTCTGGAGGAGTTCTTGGTGTCCTCAGAATGTTTGAACCAGCATGTTCCTACTGCTGTCTCCTGAATGTGTCTCAGGTCTTCCTCAGGGTGAAACAACTATTTAAGAATATGACACAGACTTTGCCCCTAGGTCTGGGTAGCTATGAGTGGTAGTAGGGTGTGTGGGATGGTACAGCCGAGTGCCTGGTACAGTGGTCACTTCTAAATTTTGCAATTTCATCCCAAACAAGGGCAGGGAGTGAGTATTTGGTTTTTTGGTGAGTGTGGTGTTTATCTACCTTCTAGATTAAACCACGACACCAATGAACTGCAACTTGGATATAATAATTGGAAGCCCTTTGGAATGCCACATAGGTGCAGTAATATATTTTTAGTTTTAGGAATATATGAATCTCTGTTGCTGTAGAGCTTTTCAGATTAATTGTAAACAAGTCTTCTTTCACAAGTGTGTGTTCTTTCACATTGCAGGAGTGCATTCCTTCATGCTGTTTACTTTTTGAGTCATGTTTTGTAAATATGCTATAAATCTAATTTTAAAGGTCTGTAGAAATGGTTACTTTAGGCAAAGTAGAATAAAAGAAAGCAGGACCATTTGCAGGGTTGAAAATAACTGCTCTGTATCTAGAAAAATTTTCTATGCAGAGTTAATGTTATGCAGTAATAGTAATAGGGATGTGTGGTTTTTTTAAGCATTGATGACCACGTTACTTTCTGCCTGGTGTTTCGGTTTTCATGTACTTCATTGTTTCGGTAGTGATCCTCATCTGTCATCCTTTTCTTCTGAGCAGATTGTAACTTCTTTTTTTGTTTTCTGCCAGTTTTGATATGTAGGAGGGAGGGATGTGGTTTGGGTGTCTTGAAAAGCTAAGGTATTTTTAGTTAGCATGCCTGAATTGATTCTCTAAGAGCAGTACCCACTACAGCAACTATTCCTGGCCTTTTTGTGTTGGTCATAAAAATCTGTTTTAAATGTTTCAAATAAAACTGAAGGCATTTTCTTAATATCTTGCTTTTTGACTCAGCAAACACTGGGTAGGTTAAGCTTTTATTATTTCTGAAATTAATATGAAGTGTCTTCAAGCAGAAGTAGTCCAGGTCTTTGACACTGGTATGGAAGACATACTTTAATAACAAAATAACAATTAATAATGTTTCCAAGTTTCATTTTGTAGTTTTATGGTTCAGTGCTGCTTTTGTGTGGTAATAAACTATGATTTTACAGCTTGAATTGAGAAATGTTAATAGTCTTCTTCATGAGTACAGTTGATAAGCTAAATAAGGTGATTAAAAATGATCAAATTTATACTTGGTCTATTAAAGATTGAGCCTTTTGTTATTTATATGTAAGAATATTGTGTTACATATTCCAGTCCCAATAAGCCAACTTTTAAGTATCCTTGCTGGGAAAAAATGCAGAAAAAGTTCCTCTGAGAAAGTATTTTGGGAATGAATTCTTATAAAGAAGGCAGGTTTTGGTTTTTTTTCTCAATATATATTAAAAACAAAAAAGAAAAAACAAGTTTACTTGGCCAGGTTCTGAAGAAGCCATCCTAGTACCAGCCCTTGCTCAGAGCAGGGCTAACTCAAGCTAGGTCACCTTGCTCAAGGTCTTGTTCTCTTTGAGCTCTGAATATCTCCAAGATGGCCTGTTCTACTGTTTAGACACTCTTTGGCAATTTTTTTCTCTCCATGTCCATTTGAGATTGCCCATGTTTCTTGCACTTTCTCCTTTCACTTCACAGCACTGAGAATTGGCTTTATCTCCTTAAGCCATGTTCAGATGGTGGGCAGGGCAACAACTTCCTTCTCTGGTCTGTTCTGTGGGATGAACAATGGTACTCTCAGTGTCTTCTCCTATGAACACGGGCTGCAGCCCCCAAAACACCTCAGTGGCCTGTCTTTGGTTTGGGCGTGTTCTCTCATAATGGGGACTCCTGAAATACACAATACATTAGACATGGCTTGGTGCTGCGGGGAGAGAAATAGTGATGTTTTTTTATTTGCTGACTAGAGTCTTGCTGTTGCAGCCCAGCATGTCCTTAGGTTTTACTGCTGTACGAGGATGCTGGTTTGTGTTCAAATTGTTCTACACCATGAACCTGCAGAGCTGCTTTCTGTTCAGCTACTTCCTAGTCTCAGTGTTTGGAAGGAGGAGTATAGTATAGCTTAGCTTTTCTTGTTGAGCTGTGTGATGTTACTTTTGGCCAGGGAATTGCTTTGGGGGTACATCTTGTGTTGTTCAGTTTTTAATAGCATGTCGTCCTCTACACTCTTCCCCCCTACCCAAAAAAAAAAAAATTCTGTTCCTTTTTTTTTGATGAAAAGTTGTACATCTATTTTAAACTTTATTGTGGTCATGTTAGTAAAATTTTGACATGCTTGTGCCAGCACAAGCTATGCAGATGTGTAGGAAAAAAGCCAATGTATTTCTTCATTATAGAACATGTATTACGTGGAAATAAGTTCCTTATAATAAGCATTACTAGAATGACTTTTTTTGGTCTGACAGCTACATAAACTTCTGATTTCTGTAATTTCTGAACTGGAGTGTGTGGAGACCAGCACAAAAATGTCTTAATTTTAAGTGGAAGTAGTATTTTGAGTTGACTTTGCTACAGGTCCAAGAAGCTTATGTCCTTCTGTTCATGCACATCTTTCCTTGTTTAATGATCTTCAGCTGTCCTTTACTGTGTCCATCAAAGTTTCTGTCCCAGAGTTGTCTCTAATCAAGTGCAATAACTTATGTTTGTAGAGAAGCCTGAAAGTGACAGGTGTACAGAGGTGATGTCTCAGAATGTTTCCCTAGCTTTTAATTATTGGGGTTTTTTTCTGCAATTTTTTCAGCTAGTGGTTTTCTTTATTGTTAACTTTTGATGAACTTCTTTTGCATGGGTCTGTGCAATTCTTTCTTGAACCTATGTTAAATTTTAGCAGCCACAGAATAGTGAATAATATCTTCATATGCTTCTGCTGGACCTTTTTATAAAGCACCCTTTTCCTAAGTCTGCTCAATTTCCCACCTGATAACTTAGGGATGGTGAGTATTTGACCTTTTTATCTTCTTAATATCACTTGCAACCACATGGATATGTTAAATATCTCCCTTTCACCGTGAAGAAACCTGGTCATTCTAGATAGTCTTCAAAAGAAAGGTGTTCCCTGTTTTTGACCTGCTTTGTTACTGTCAGGTAGAGAAGGGAAGACAGGAAGAAGACTTTAGGAAAAGCAGATGAGGAAAAGGAGAAAGAAGATGAAAGGAGATACATATTCAATCTCTGTCATTATAGAGGAGAGTACCACGTGACTGAGGAGAGGAGAGTACCACGTGCAGATCTGATATTATTCAACCTCCTACCCCACAAAAGAAAGGTAGTTACCAGCTTATTAAGCTAAATATAGTGCATGGTAAATTACATGAAATTTCAAAATTGCAAGCGTGTGGCCTTTGCACATGGTGCCTTTTAGCCTGTCATGTACTTGTGATTTTGGTTAGAGGAGATGGAAGTAAAAGTGACAACAGTAATTTTCAGTTACAAGAGGCAGGACTTGGCTTGCACAGTTCTGTGAGAATTGGTGACTGGATGTGGGTACATTCCTATGCAGAATGGAAAAAGTTTAGCATTATCATGCCATCTCTCTGTGAAGATGGTATACCTGTTTCACTATTTGACAGATGCAGGGTGTCACCAGTTCCTACTTCTCAGCTGAGAGGTGGTTATTCCTTGAGATGTCTTATCTCCGCTGGTTCTTGCTTGCCTGCCTGCTCCCATCATATACAGGGAATTAATTTTTCTACAGGATGTAGATATATATTTCACTATGTACTTTTTTTGCTTCATATTGCTTCCCAAATGATGTGGCACAGGCTTGATTTCATTATATCTTAATCAGAATATTAGAGCATAAACTTTAAAACTCTTGTATTAAAGAAAGTAAATAGTCCAGTTTTGAGTCATAGCATCATATGATTACTTGGCTCCATTGATGAAATTAAAAACAAGTTGAAAATAAGCTTTTCAGAGTTATGGAAGTCTTAAAATGTGGTTGTCTTCAAGCTCCTAATACCAAACTAATTATTCCAAGCTTTCCCCTTTGACTCCCATGATGAGGCTGCTGCACTGCCCTTGGTGCTCCCCAGCACCTGTGTACTATCATGTCTTCATTTCCCTCATGTGTCCTATCCTACCCCAGAAGATATTTGGGTTCCTCTCACGTCCCTCTGGTCTCTCTGCATTTGGCAAGCCCCAGCCTGTGTTATGGCTGGTTTGAAACTAGGCAAGTGCTTCAATTGACCAGTTGATTGCTCCTGCTGGAGATGGATGACAGCCAAGTTCTGTTTCCTTTTTCCACAATGCAACTGCTAATTTGTATGTCTTGCTCCTACCAGGCAGCTGATTTCTGGGAAACTTAGGGGAAACTTAAGTGTCTTTGAGACCTCTGTTTCTTTGTCAAATTTGGCTAAAATTGGCTTGTGTGATTAGAATTCATCTGTGTGACATGGCTGCCGGACAAATGGCATAATATATAATCATTATTTTTCTAAGACTAATTGAACGGCCTTTTGAAAACTTAGGGATTTGGTCACTAAAACAAAAATTAATGAATTGGACTTCATGTGAAATAGTTTATCTATTTAATTTTGGAAGTTTGCTTTTTCCAAATACTGAATACAAAAGGAGGGTAGAGAAATTTGGCAAAAGTGCCTGTCTCTGCCTTATGCTCATTAGTTTAGCAGCTGGAGTGTTTCAGCCTAGGTAAAATGGATACCAGTTCAGGCCCTGGGGATTTGAGATGTGAATTCTGCCTCCTGTGCTTTGTGAATCTGTAATACGCACTGTTGTGAATAGTCATTCCTCTTTAATGCCATTCCTCAATTTATATATGATCAAACTTTCTTCAGAATTGCCTCAGAATCTCAGGAAAATTACTCCTTAGGCTTAGAGAGTCAGTCTGTGGGTTTGTTAATTTTTTTTTTTTTCCTTTGTGAATATTTTAGCATTTAGAGCAAGTTCAACAACAGAAGGAAGTAACAAAGGGTCAGATACCTAGCCCTGAAATTGAGGGGAGATGCTATGTTTATGCAGTGCTTTAAGATGAATTCTGATTTTTATGCACGATGTTATTTAGTGTTACAATTATCTACAGCAGTTATTCTTTGCTAGGACAACGTGCAACTATGGTAAAATGTTTTTTAATCCCTTTATTCTTTCAGAAGTAGAAGCTATGGTCTTCATTCAAGACAGGTTGAAAGTGATCATTTCTTGAAATATTGAGGTAGATAAAATTTCAGCAGGTGCAGGAAGGATTTTACCAGAATTTGTCCAAAATTAAAATGGCTGAGAGAGATTATGTTCTCTTATAATTTATTTTATAGAACACATGTGGTTATGGGCATTAATAATATATAATTATCCTGCAGAACAGGAGAGAATAATTTTTGAATTCAGCTGAACTTACCTTGATTTTTTTTCAAAATGAGGAAGATTATGGTCCTGAGTCTTATTTTTAAAATTTTACTTCTTCGTAACTCTCATGATGAGGCACCATAACTTGTCCTAACTCCAAGTTAGTTGTATTCTATTCTCTCTGGAAATCAGAATGTAGCAGTTGTGAATTTAACTTCTCTATTTATTCTGATGCATTACTCTTGCTCTCTAACACCTCCCTCATCTGTCAGATCAAGAGCAGGTGTGTACTAAGGTGTTTAGCTCTTAATACTTCAGATGGAAGTAGACTGGAGTTTAAATATCTGTAAAACTTGAAAGGAGAACACAGAACCTGAAGTAGTTGAGCAGGGGTGGATGTGTATTAATGAAGGATG
>VXBU01014669.1:150642-194265 GCA_013400315.1 Bombycilla garrulus
GGGGGGGTAGGGTCTTCTATTGAATCTCTTTGTGATTTATATTAAAAGTGTTAAAAGTGTTTTCTTGTGTTCCGTGTGAATTAATGATCTCTGGTGTATGAAAAATATTTCTGAGGCTTTAAGGTCATGAACCGATTTTGTAGCATGCATATCCAACTTCATGCCATTAATTAAATAATTGAATAGTTTGGGTCAGAAGGGACATTTAAAGGACATCTAGTCCAGCCCCTCTGCCTTGGGCAGGTATATCTTCAGCTAGATCAGGTTGCTCGGAGCCTCATTCATGACCTGAATGTTTCCAGGGATGGGGCATCTACCAACCTCTCAGAGCAACCTGTTCCAGTGTTTCCTCACTCTCATTGTAAAAAAATTGCTTCCTTATATCTAGCTGTAATCCCACCCTCTTTTAGTTTAAAACCATCACCCCTTGTCCTATCACAATAGGGCCTGCTAAAAAGCTTGTCTCCATCCTTTTTATAAACTGTTTCACATANTCATTCCTCTTTAATGCCATTCCTCAATTTATATATGATCAAACTTTCTTCAGAATTGCCTCAGAATCTCAGGAAAATTACTCCTTAGGCTTAGAGAGTCAGTCTGTGGGTTTGTTAATTTTTTTTTTTTTCCTTTGTGAATATTTTAGCATTTAGAGCAAGTTCAACAACAGAAGGAAGTAACAAAGGGTCAGATACCTAGCCCTGAAATTGAGGGGAGATGCTATGTTTATGCAGTGCTTTAAGATGAATTCTGATTTTTATGCACGATGTTATTTAGTGTTACAATTATCTACAGCAGTTATTCTTTGCTAGGACAACGTGCAACTATGGTAAAATGTTTTTTAATCCCTTTATTCTTTCAGAAGTAGAAGCTATGGTCTTCATTCAAGACAGGTTGAAAGTGATCATTTCTTGAAATATTGAGGTAGATAAAATTTCAGCAGGTGCAGGAAGGATTTTACCAGAATTTGTCCAAAATTAAAATGGCTGAGAGAGATTATGTTCTCTTATAATTTATTTTATAGAACACATGTGGTTATGGGCATTAATAATATATAATTATCCTGCAGAACAGGAGAGAATAATTTTTGAATTCAGCTGAACTTACCTTGATTTTTTTTCAAAATGAGGAAGATTATGGTCCTGAGTCTTATTTTTAAAATTTTACTTCTTCGTAACTCTCATGATGAGGCACCATAACTTGTCCTAACTCCAAGTTAGTTGTATTCTATTCTCTCTGGAAATCAGAATGTAGCAGTTGTGAATTTAACTTCTCTATTTATTCTGATGCATTACTCTTGCTCTCTAACACCTCCCTCATCTGTCAGATCAAGAGCAGGTGTGTACTAAGGTGTTTAGCTCTTAATACTTCAGATGGAAGTAGACTGGAGTTTAAATATCTGTAAAACTTGAAAGGAGAACACAGAACCTGAAGTAGTTGAGCAGGGGTGGATGTGTATTAATGAAGGATGCCAGAATTGCTGGTAATTAAGACTTCCAGTTAATCAGCAGTACACTGACCAGATAACAAGAACATGAGTCTCCTCTTATAATATTTTCACATGTGCTAATGTATTAGATCCAGTGAAATAACCTTAAAGCAAAAAGAGAAAAAGTAAAGGCGTTTTTAAAAAAGCAGCTAACTATCGGACAAAATGGCTGTTGTGCTAGCTACCTACTCATGACAATAAAGAGGTGCCTCGTGTTATTACTCCATTTTTTCTGCATATCTTTTCTGAACTCTGCTGAAAGAACATTAGAGTGCATAGAGAAAAATGAATGGTCTTAATTGAAGTAACGTTAAATAAAAGCAGACAAATTTACTTATTTTGTCATTTTCTTTTACTCTTGTTCTTCACCCTTATTTCTTCTCTGTCACTATTTTTTATCAGTGTCCTTTCCATTTCTGCGTACCAAAGCTCGCAGTTTTCAGCTGTATGAGGAGTTTGAAGGGATGTTTTTGATCAAGGGAAAGTTGGAGTGTGTAAATGCTGCTCATGGCTGCAGGCGAACATTAAGTCTTAGTGGCTGTAGACCACCACTCTTATTTCCCAAGGCTTGCTCCTTGCTAATAAAATAGGTGGAGCTATGAATACACTTGTAGTTAGTTATGTAAGTTTGGATGATATTTTGTCATTTGCCTATAGAAGATGGAGCTGAAATTGTGTTAATTCAGGCCCATTAAAATTTTCAGAATTAGGAGCAGAATGTATTACATGAATGTAATTCATGTCAAAAATACTTGGATGTGTGCTATTGTGCAGTTTTGTGAGGTGGGACTCTTCACAGTAAATTTTGTGGTTGCAGTTGTTAGCACAGAGATCAGGAATTTCATCTACCCACTAAACAAACTTCAGAGGAGATACAGGTGTACATGCAGATAGGCAAAATGCATAGCAAAGGCTGGTGAAGAACCAGGTGGTGCCTGGTTGAGGCAGAAGTCTATGAGTAAAGAGGGAGTTCTCTGATCAAATTTGTATGGGCAAAGCAACTTCATGAGATCAGTGACTCATGGCTATTTGACCAGTCTACATGAAAGCCAAATTTTCTGTTGTCACACCATTAACTTCTCTTAACTTCTCACTAGTAAACAGTGTAATACCCTTGCCAAAGGGTAGGCAGTGACTTGATCTTTCAAAGAGTTATGAGTAATACCAAAAAAAGGGAATAAATCATGTTTGTGGAGAGGGATGTGGAAATGGTTTAATGAGAATAATTTTTTAAAGTTTTATTTTTGAGCAGACAATGTCTCGATCCTTAAATCGGTGAAGACAAAATAAATAGCTGGCCATGAGGGGTAAGCATAGGCTGAGTGTACAGCAAGACAGAAGCCCTTACTGAGTTTAGTTAAGCATTCAGTTTGTCAGTAGAANACTCTCATTGTAAAAAAATTGCTTCCTTATATCTAGCTGTAATCCCACCCTCTTTTAGTTTAAAACCATCACCCCTTGTCCTATCACAATAGGGCCTGCTAAAAAGCTTGTCTCCATCCTTTTTATAAACTGTTTCACATATTGAAAGGCTGCAATAAGGTCACCCTGGAGCCTTCTCTTTTCCATTCTGAACAACCCCAGCTCTCTCAGGCTTTCCTCACAGGTGAGGTTCCATCCCTCTGATCATTTTTGTGTCCCTCATCTGGAATTGCTCCAGCAGGTCCACATCCTTCCAGTGCTTGGGATTCCATAGCTGGATGCAGCACTCCAGATGGGTTCTCACCAGAGCAGAGGACACAATCACCTCCTTCAATCTGCTGGTTCTGTTTCATTTGATGTAGCCTGGGATGCCACTGGCTTTCTGGGCTCTGAACACATGTTGCCAGCTCATGTTCAGCTTTTCATCCAGCAGCCCCCCCAAGTCCTCCTCACAGGACTGCTCTCAATTCCTTCATCCCCCAGCCTGGATTGATGCTGCTGGGGATTGCTCCAACTCGGGTGCAGGACCATGCACTAGGCTTTGTTGAACCTCACGAGGTTCCCACGGGCTCATTTCTTGAGCTTGTCCCTCTGGATGACATCCTGTCCCTCAGCTGTGTCGACTGCACTGCTCAGTTTGGTGTTGCCAGAAGAGAAAAATGGTAAACCAGATGCCAGGGTGCTTTGCCTGAACAGACTCGTGCTTCATGTCTGCCTCCCTGTACGTGTTGCTGAGCATCTCTCTAACAGTTCACTGATGCTCTCCTCATTTTTAGACAGTGTCTGAGAAAAGACTTTTCCATCAGATCAGGAAGGTTAAGGGAGTGAAAGGGTGGGAATTCTGGAATTAAAGCAGAGCAATGGAGAAAGCTGGAGTCAGGATTTTCAGAAGTGTGGGTTGCACATTCAGTGCACATCTCTAAATTATCAGAATGGTAACTGGTCAGGCAAAAAAACCCCAAAACTGTAGGTGTTTCACGCAGGGTATTCAAAGTTAAAGCTTGTATTTTTGATACTTTTAACTGAAATCTAACTGTGCTTAATTCCATTTTGTGAAAGGTAACGTCATCTCACCTTATGGAAGCCCTTGAAGGCACGTTTAATAATTTCGTATTGTTCACTTGGATCCTGTGATCATAATATCCTTACCAAAAAAAAGTAGCAAAAAAGAGCAAAAGATAAAGTCTTAAGGGTGTTATAATATTGTATTTAGTGTGGACTGCAAATAGTAGCTATTGAAGATAAGAGTTACAGCATATTATCGTATTACCTATGCCTGAAGTGGTGTAACTACACATGAAATTACTGTTTATGAAACCTGACATTTAATGTTTGTATTTTCTCTCCCTTCTAGTATTGTCTGTGTCTTTAATGTAATTTTTGTGTAGTATTACATAGGTTTTGAAAACGACATGTAGTTTTTCAGTCTAACCTATTAGATAAATTATTGAGCTTTATTTTCCTATTCCTGAATTTTCTATCTACATGTGAAACCATAGTTAGGAAATCAACTTCAGAAACTGCTAGAGGTAGTGCAAGATGGAAGAATTTTTGTGGTGCACATAGGATGAAAGAGAGTAGAATTGTAAGATTTTGCATTATTGCTACTGTGAACTGTCTGCATACCATTTGTTGCAAATTTGAGTCACACAAAATAGAAGTTTATGGGAATGTCCAATGAAGAAATTAAAAGCTTTTTTGTTTTAAAGCAGACACCTGAATTTGCAGGCTTTCAGAGTTTTACTGCTACATGCATTATTTGCTTGTCAGGAGTTTCTTTCTTTAAAGTTGAGGCAGTAATTTACTTTTTGGTGTAAAAAATATTCTACACTGGACTGTGCAAGCAATTCATGACTATAGCTGTGCTGTTGGCTGTTGTGGTGCTGCATGTGCTCAGAGATGGTGACTCCCAGAAGGACATCATTCAGTCCTCCCAACATAGACTTTCTCCCTTCTGCATATTTCTAGAATCTGTGGCAGCCATTGGTGCTCTAGGTATAAAAGTAATTCAGTGTTGAAAGTAGCCATTTCCCTGAAATCATCCAGATCGAAGTTCAGACATTGGTGAAGGGTGATAAAATGATGGGTTAACTTCTAGGGCAAATCCTCTACAAGTCTATAGTAGCTGCGTTTCTGTCTTCCTGTTAGAGGAAAGAGGAGGAAGCATGAGTTTAGTTCCTCTTAAGAAAAACTTTCTTTGACATTCAGGAAAGTAGGTGATTTCTTAGGATTTTCAGAAGAGTTTGAATGTGTTTATATGTAAACTGCTGTTTATAAGTACAGAATTTTGTTTTCCCTAATGTTATGATTCTGCCTATTTTGCAGAAGTTTTATCTTTTCTGACAATACTGAAAGCTTTTCTTGCAGTTGCATTCAAACAGTAAGTAAATATTAGCCTGTGCATTTCAAAATGTAGCTCTTGTGCTCTTGTCTTGATGCCTGTTGTCAGGAATGTGTAGTTTTGGAGTTGTGGTCCAACAGTAGACACAAGTTTAATTCTCTGTCCAAATTTAATTGCCTAAAATTTAGATGCCTGTGTTGAGCTGGTTACTCTTATATCTCCATTAAATTTACAGAAATAATTACCTCCAGAAGGCCATTCATCTTTTTCTAAGCTAGGTGTCCAAGATAAGAAAGATAAATTGCTGTGGTGATTGCAAATGGGGCAGTGACTCATTCTGATTCAAACATCCAGCCTACCCTCTGCAGCAAGGGTCACTGAATCTCATCAGAACTGTTCAGATGGCACTGGTTAGTTGCAGCTTGTTTTTTCCTGTTTTTTACTGTGTAAATTTTATTTTTCTCTATATGTATTTTTTTATATATTTACATGTGTATGTATACATGCTGGAGGTGTCCAGAGAGGAGGAATGAATCTGGTGAAGGATCTGGGGTAAAAGAGTGGCTGATAGAGATGGGGTTGTTTAGCCTGAGGAGGCTCAGGGGAGGCCTCATCGCTCTCTACAACTGCCTGAAAGGAGGATGTAGCAAGGTGGGGGTCAGTCTCTTCTCCCAAGTAATGAGTTGTAGGACAAGAGGAAAAACCTCAGTTTGTTCCCAGGGGGGGTTTAGGATATTAGGAAAGATTTCTTCACAGAAAGGGTGATTAAGACTTGGAGTAGACTGTCTGAGAAAGAGATTGAGTCTCCATCCCTGCAGATTTTTAAAAGATGTGTGGATGTGGCTACTCAGGGACATGTTTTAGTAGTGGACTTAGCAGCGTTTCATTAATAGTTGGACTCAATCTTAAAAGTCTTTTCCAAATGAAACAATTCTATGAATTTTTATTTGTTTTTGGCCTCTCTTTGTGCATTTGAAGCTCTGGAGTTTTGGATGAGTTCCTGTTATTTGCTTTGTCTTTTGGTTCTGGAGGCTCAGTTCAGATGGGCAGTGGTAGTTCATAAAATGTTCCTTTTCATCCGAGCCCCTTATTTACTAGGTTGGTTAGCCATAGTTAAGATGGATGTATGTTACAGTCCAGTGATTTAATTTTTTTTTACCATAGTGGACAATATTAATTGGGTTTGCTTTTTAATTCTGTTTTTAATTATAGCATCAAAGGCAATATATCACTGTATATAAAATAAATGTGCTTTTCTTTGTGGCATTTCCTTGGAGGGTGTGGAGGAAGATAACAGAGGAAGAACTGTGGTTTTGTATGTGATCTTTGCAGTATTTTTGAATGCAAGGTATAATAACTATGTTGCTTCAAATATTTAATTGTTGATAAAAAAGCCTCCAAATTTGCTTGTAAAAATATCCATTTTTTTGTCTCTCAATGCTTCCCACCTCAAATTCAATTTTCCCTGCAGTACTTTTGTGAGGCAGAGATGTTGTTATCACTCTTTTATGGATGGCAGCTGTGGCAGAGGCTTTGCTTTTCCATTGTGAATGGGGCGGGCAGCATGCCCATGTGAGCCAAGTGCCAGGTTCTGCCGGCGTGAGGGCTCTGCTGTGCTACCTGATGGGCAGGTGCCTAATGCTGGATGGGGCTGAGGGCTGCCAGGTGGCACACAGCACCCTGGCCTGCTGGAAGCTGCTGCTGTCTCACATGCTACTGCTCGGTACCTCCACAGATGGCTCTTTAACTTGAGCACATGAAGATTTCAACATCCTTGTTCCTGGAGTACCTTAACTTTTGGGATGTTTCTGCAATTTCTGAATACTCCTGTTCCCTGGGGAGGCTAAAATCTTCAGGCTGAACTGCAATTTTTTTGCACAACTTGTTGATTACTATGAGCTGGTAAATAAATTCCTTTTTGAAGTAGAAAGCTTTGAAAACTACAGCTGCTTATACAAAGAAAACAACACAGGCTCGTCTCATTTGTAAAAAACATTTTAGCATTCTATGTGTTTAGTCTTAAAGCATGACAGCTTGCTTATTGGGTTTGTGTGGAAAAGTTTTGGTAGCGGGTGGCTTCTCTAAAAAGCTGCCAGAAGCTTCCCCCATGTGCACAGAGCCAAATGTCAGCTGGCTCCAGGACACACTCACTGCTGGCCAAGGCCAAGCCCATCGGTGACTGTGGCAATACCAGCATTATCAAAGTTAAGTAGGGGCAAAAACTACTGTGCCAGAGCAAATACCAGCTTGAGAGAGGAGTGAGAATGTTTGACAGAAATAGCTGTTTAAGGTAGATGCACATCCATAAAGATGCAATCGTTCTCGATCAGCAGCTAAACTTTTAAATTTAGGATCTGTCAGGTGAAGGAGTGAGAGGTGTGGGGGGATGGAATATAGCATCTATTACACAAAGGGGGGAAGAGGTGGAAGCAGGAACACTCCTTTCTTGAAGATTGTTGTTGCGGCCCCTCCAGAGCTGTGGCTAGCACTCCCGGGTGGTGCGGTGTCCTGTGCCACTGACCCAGGTGCCCCAGAGGAGTCACACAACAAGTGGATCTTGGGTAGCAAGTTGGCAGCGCTGGCTACCAAAGCTAGCAAGCCCCTGCTTGCTGCGAGGGTGAGAAAACCAAAGACAAGACAAAGATAAAAAAGAAAAAAAGGACTCTTTGCTCTGGGATACAGTAGAACAAACAGAAGCGTATCCAAGAGATCCCAGGGATCAAAGAGGCAGAACAGCGCTGAACAGCACCTTAAATACCGGCCTGGAACAGAACAGAGGGCGGGAACAACACAGCGACCAGTCGGGGAGCAGATGGGGAGGAGAAAGGGCGGAGGCTGGGGATGACAGAAGCTGTGGGGGACCAATGGCACCTGGGGGNTTAGGGGCTGCCACAGATCGTGACTGAGATTTTTAAGGTGTATTATTTGATTTATGAAAAAAGGTTTTTCTTAATGTCTGGGAGTTTTGCTTATTTATTGTTTGAATACCTTCTGTGGTGTACTAGCTTAGTTTTGTCTAGGAATTTTTTTCTATACGTTTAGCCCCTCAGATGTGACTACTCCTCTACTTAGTGTGTCTTGGCTTTATGGATTGATAAATCTTCATGAATGCTGTATCTGTGGGTTAAATTGTGATACTCTCCTTTGCCATAGCATGATGTTATCTTCTACTTAGCAGAGGGAGATGAATATTAGTATACAGCTGTGTGTCTCCAGCAATGAAAAGCTGTTGAAGTATGTTGAAATTAATTTACATTTTGTTTTTACCCTTGCTGTTTTAGTAGAATGAGAATCGAAACAGACCTTTGCTCTAACACAGCTTGGACTAACATGTGAACATTTTTTTTCATGAGGTGGAACAGAGTGGGTTAGAACCCGCATATTTCATAAATCTGGATTAACAAGCTTGACAAATGTGTTTAAGGAGGTTGTGAAGCCAGTACTTCCAGTTAAAAGCACCTCCTGGAAAGTTTGCAGACACTTGGATTGGGGAAATAGTGCTGAATTGCCTAACAAGCTTAGTGTTTGTACAAGCTATAGTATTTTTATTGCCGAAATATATTCCTTTGTTCAGTGAAGAAAAGGAATGGATTTACGTTTTGTAGCTAAAGGTGGTTGTAGCTGCTTGAACTACCTGCAAGCTGCTCTTTTGATGGCAAAAGCATACCATGTCTCTATAGAAAGGATTGTGACTGCCACTGAGAGGTTCCAGATAATCTTTGCCCTGAATTTCACTACTACAGATAGACAGTTTCCTTTTCTTCCCCCCTGAGAAAGATATATTCATTCTTCTCTATTGTGCTGGTACAGTCACCTGAATTAGTCATAGCAACAATTTTGCTGTAAGATGCTGCCAGCAGCTACTTGGCTGCCATCCCACAACAAGAACAGACCGCATCCAAGTTCTGATGCCGAATCATGTGTAGGTTAACCTTTGTAACCCATCTCAAATCAACACATGCTGTCTCTGGGGAATAAATCTGGTCTATTTATAGGAATACTCTGCCTGTATTCGATAGCTTGCATGCAAACTATGCAATTAAAGCCTCTAGCTGTTGTTGCTGAGAGGCTTCCCCACTGTGAGGCAGTGTCTGTGATAAGCTACCCTTGTAGAAAGTAATTTTTTTTTTTTTTTACCTTACGATTCCGCATGATTGAGTCATTGAATATGGAAGTATCAGTAAGGTGGCTGTGGCTTAAATAGTGTCATGTGCAGGAACAAGTTACAGTTCCTGTCTGTTCACTTTGATCTGGCATGTGACATGAGTGGTGACACCCAAATGAAAGATGTCATGACCTGAGATCTGGGATGTCATGTGAGGAGATGACTGTAAACACTGGCACTGTAAGCTGACATCAGTGAAACTGGAGATGCCGTACTTGAATGCCAGCACTTAACACAGGGTAAAGCTCCAGCCCTTAGCAATTAGCACAGAGGGAAAATTTAAATGACCAGTGTTCTCCAAATCTTTGAACAGTGGGACAAATCTTTTGAGGAAAAGCTTGGTGAATATTTTGTGTTGTGATTTTGAATTTTTCCTTCCTGTAAAGCTACATTAATTAGGAGTGAGAAATATGCTTTTTTTTCCAGAAGATAATTCTTTATGTCCCCTTATATTAAAGAAGTATCACAGGGAACAGGTTAAGACAGAGGTCTTAGTCTCTGAAGTACTCTTCCTTTCTCATTTTCTGTCTTTGGTCTATTCATCTGCATTGTCTCCATCCAGAATAAGGTTAAATTATGTGCCTGTAGTTGGGTAACAGGTTTACTTCCAAAATGCCTGCTTTTTACTTTATGTAAAATTGAATGATTCACATTTCACACTTCTGTAAATGTGGCAGCAGAAGGAAACTGTGAGAAAAGATTAGTGGGCTTCCGCTATTGTTACTGCTCCTTTAGTTTTTTTCCCTGTAAAAATGAGAATGTTAAAACACTCAGACTAACATGGTGTTCTGTAAACAGTTTAATAATTTTCAATGTTTTTATAGGCAAACATAATAGAATGACAAGCAACCACAAACAGAAATTTAAGAAACAAGGCATGACAAGTTTTGGAAAGGAAATAAGCAATGCTGTCTTGTGTATTTAATGAAGCTTTGGGGTTTTTTTTAGGTATGTAAGAGACAATGTAGTTTATATACAGCAGACACAGTTGCCTGTGAGATGGGGGATTACTTAGAGTATGAGACAATATCTAACCTAAAGGGTTGCAAGCACCTCAGCAGCAAGTGTTTGGAATTTAAAATTAACTTTGAAAAGGGTCTGGAATAGAAGAGAAAAAAAGCATTTCAGTAGGCTTAATGCAGATTTTTTTGTGGGTGTAGGTAGTAGTCACCTGCCTATCATAAGGGTTCATGAGAAGCAGTTCTGCAGGAAAATATTTTGAGAGTTCTTTTTTTATGTTTTGGTCTATACCTAGAAAGTATGATGCAGTATCATGCTGTTGAATAGGGTATAAAAAGCAGCTGTTCTGATTGGTAATTACAGTGTTTGTAAGATACCTGACAAGTTTCTCAGCTTGGGCAGTGCTGTAAGGTATTAGCCAGAGTTGGTGTCCCATTTGGGTACAGCACTGCATGAAAGCTGTGTGGGTGAGGAGAAGGGGAGGAAAAGAAATTGAAGTAGAGAACTAGAAAACAATATGACCTTCTAGGGAAAGGCTAAAAGATAAGGGTAGTTTAGTTGAAAGAGAGAAGCCTAAGAAATTCAAGTCTTAAAATATTTAAAAACTCTAGTCTCTTCTCAAAGATGTCTGTAATACTTGGAGGGCTGTAATGCTTGAGGTGTGGCCCAGGAGCATACACCTGATTTCTGCACCTCATTTTGCATCATCTTCTACAAAGTACCTTTGGATAAATTTATTTTGCTTGTATAATTAATGTGTGTCCAATTCTGAAAATAAAACCAGCTTTGAGTAGATAAATTGCTATATGACTGAAAGGCTAGAATGTAAATTCTGTATCTAAGAGTGTAATAATACTGCAGTGGCATGGAGAATAGTCTGCTTTTAGGGAAATGTATTTATGTTGTGGATCTTCTCTCTGAGAATATTGTGAACTACCCACTTGAAAGCTGTCAGGTCATATGTTGGTCATAAAGCCCTGGTATCTTACATGCCTTCTTGCATATTATTATACAAGATCAGCTCCTTTTTTTTCCTGCAGTGTTGCAGTTTAAGAATAAGATCTGTGTAGACCCATGGGGAAGAGGAAGATAGAAAAGGGAAAGGAATAGAAATGAAAAATAGTGATTGACTCATGGATGTTTTCATGTTGGAGCTGCTTTTTCTTTGTCTGAATTTTGATTCGGTTAATGGAATTTACTTTTTTTTGCCATGCTTTCATTCTTCAAATTTTTAAATGCTTCCTTTTGTTTTGGCGGAGAACTAATTGTTGTCTTATGGTAGACTTGGCTTTTCTATGCAGTGGAATGCCAGAAGCATCACAGCCTCACTTTGTACCTTGTAATAATAATTTAGCATAAACACTATAATTGCTGTATTTACCTTCATTTTATAAGCTGGAAAAACATAGTTATAAATTACATGAATTTAGAAGGCAGTAACATCAGCTTGAGTGCAGGAGGAAAAGAGAAACAGTACTAAATTCATTAAAAAATGAAATAACCGAGGTGGTTCTGGAGCTATGTATTGACAAATCAGTGCTTAGGAAGATTCAGCCCAGAATCTGGCAGTAAAATAATGACTTAATTGTATGGTTTTTATGCCCAGTCAAGAGGGTTTTTCGGTAATTTTTATGTCATCAGGCTACTGCTGGTAATACTTAATTACTCGATAGCCTTACTATCATCTTTCTCTGCATCCTAATTCTAATCTTGCCTTTTTTTTGTGCCTGCCTTGTGTAGGAGAATGGTTTCTGTGGATGAGAGATTTGTATCTGGTCAAGTTTTTCAGTGCTGACGTTTAATTGGAGACATCAGAGATGGTGATGTTTGGGGTTCTGTATGTCATCAAGCTGCACACTGCTATAATTTTTGTTTAATTAAGTGATAGTGGGAACTTGGCTTGGATGACTGATGGTGTTGGTAGACTACAGTGAGTTGCTGTGTTCCTGCCAGGGACTGAGCAAAGTTACTTCAAAAGATCCAGCCAACTGAAATCTCCAAATATCAATTGCAAAATTGCAGTCAGATTCTTAAAAGTGGCTTTTATAACACTTAGAACTTGTAGTTGGAACTCTTGGAGGAGAAGAGAACAAATCAATATTGGTAACAGAAAGACTCAATTTTCTACATTTATCTTTGTGATAGTTTCTTACAGATCTGGTTTAGTGTTGGAGACATTAGTGATTCTCAGCACCTTCCCAATTCATTCATTAGCTGATCAAAATCCATGCTAAGTTGCTGTACGGTAAATCACCACTTCATTGTTTCTGTTGTGTATGCTGAGAGCTGGTCTTAGTTAATTCTTGACTGGCTTTTTATAAGACGCTGAGGACTCTAATCTGTCCTATAATCAGCTTGGTTACACACAGGTATCAGCTGTTTGCTGTATGTCTTATAAAGGTTGGTGAGCTGGGACATTACACTAGAAAAGAATTGTAACATTTGAAAGCATACACATTGAACCTATGCTGAAGCAGCAGTGCAAACAACAACTCTTCATGCTTTCAGAAGGATGGAAAGCCCACCACACAGAGTGTTAAATGTATTGTGAACTAGGATTGATATCTTTGTCTCTCTTTACCAGTACTAGTAGCAGACTTGACATTTCTCTTGTAATTAAATGTAGAATCTATATGTTAATTAGGTTGTTTGCTAAAGGATCGCTAGTTCAATTTATAGAAGCTAAACAGCTTTTGATCTAAGGTATGAAAAAGCATACAAACAAAACATTGACCTGAAGGGCCAACAACGTAATCTATGTAATTGTGCCATAATTCTAGTAGATTTTAAACCAATGGAAATAAAAATAAATGTAAGTCTATAAAGCCAGCATGCAAGTAAGAATAAAGTGTGTTAACCAAGGGCAGCATAACTTAAGGATTTTTAGAACTAAGCCTATGTTTTTGCATCTTAAAATGTAATATGTTAATATGTAATATGTTCAAGAGTTGCAAATTACATTGAATTCTTGAAATAACAGAAAGTTTGATTCTAAGAAATCTGAGAAAGTTGTCCTAAATTAAAGTTGTCCTAATTAAAGCTTGTGCTCCAGAAGGGACTCTAGATCTTCGAAGAAGTCTGTGGTTCTGCAGCTAGTTAGGAGAATCTGTGCTGCACAGTGTGACCTGTGCTGGAAGTCTGTGTTAAAAATCAGGCAACTTGAAATTTTATAATAGAAAGTTACATGCAGCAACACTGTTATTTAGTAATTATTTGATTTATTTTGTTTTATAATGTTGTGTCTTGTATTATTTTCTCAAAACAGATCCTATTATTCTTTGTGATTTGGACTGCTACTGAGCCATGACTTACTGTTCAGAATGACTACATCTTTTTCATTAATGATAACTAAATTAGAGCTCAGGACTGTGCACATTGCGTGAGATTTTTTTCCTTCTCATTGTGCAGTGCTTTGTTTCTATTAATGTTGAAATTCACCTGATGGCTTATCCTATGGTCACAGGGAGCAGTAAGCTACAGATTTTGCTGTCATCTAGAACTGTATAATCATCACCAATTATAACTATACTATCTAGTCCTTTGCCTTAAAATTTGTGGTACTCTATGCAAACCAGAGGAATATGTCCAGTGTTAACTAATTCTCTAGAAGAGAGACCATTGTGTTCATAGGCTTCCTTTCCCATATCTTAGTATGTGAAAGGATTCTTCTTTCTTCTTGTGCCTTAATTAATTTTCTTCAAGAGCCTTTGGTGAAGGGTCTCGCCAAAGCTATTTCAGGAAGTCTTTCTATTCTCTCCTGCTTGCATTCTTCTGCTCTCTGCTCATTCTCTTCATCTTACAGAGAAGTTTAATAGCTATGGGTGGGACATCTTCCATCTGCTGGAAATACCACCTTTTCCCTAAAGCTCACAAGGTTCTCACGAGGCTACAAATGCTAGTCTTTGTTATAGCTTATATGAGTTTACTCACATGGTTCTGTGTAAATTCTAGGATTTCATGTGTTTACCATGTCTGATGTTTTATTGTTTTCCATTCTTGTAGTAGAGGTGTTCATTTAAAACATGTCAGCAGTTCTGGATTTTGGCTCCTGTAGAGCTGTTGGGTAAATACTTGTTGATCCCAGTGGAGTTTACTGTCACTGCTGTATATATTCTAAGGCCTTTTATATTGTAAAATCAATTTGAGAAACTTGCTTAAATATGTATTTGAACAAGAAATTTAGTTTGGAGAACTTCCAAATCTCTGTAGAGATTTAGTTTAGAAGGAATTAAAAAAAAAAAAACCAACAAAAAAACAACAGCCAAAAAAACAAAAGTAAAAACCCAAAACAAACAAAAGCTACTAACAACAACAACAACAGAAAACCCAAAGAAAAACAGCTTATATAGTATAGCTTTTTTTTATCCATCCTTTTGGCACTCACTCTTTTGTCATCCTTGTCACCTGTCAGGATTCTTCTATCTTCTTTGAAATGCCTTTATTATTAGCTCTTATCAAATTAATCCTCCAGAATATCTTGTTCAGTCTTTCTTTTGACTTCTTTTTTGTTTGGTTGATATAATTAACCTCCCTTTTTCCTTTGAAAAATTTCCTTTAATATTTTGGTTTTAAATATAAAATTCATTATCTCTTTACTGTTTTGTCTAAGCCATCAGTAATAATGGCCTTTGAATAATGTTTTCTGGGAAGTCACAAAAACCTGAAACCATGTTTACTTCATCATGAAATAATGTCTACATTAATTTGTAATTTGTCCTGGGCCTTTGAATTTTTTTTTTGAACTTGTTTAACCAACTCATTTCCTCAAAGACTCTGTATATAACTGTATAGTGAAGTGAGAGCTATATACCTTTTTAATCTTCACTGTAAAAAGAGTGTGTAGCCACAGAAGCAGAATAGGGATCTCAGTTTTACTCAGGCAGTCCTCGTCTTAGATACACAGTGGTGAAATAAGTAACTCCTTGCCTGCATTCAGATGTGATTGATGATTATGGCTGCATTATGGAACTCGGTTGGTTACTTCCAGCAGAGAAAGTTATGCTCTGTGTCTGCTGTATTAATGCAGGACTCAAGAAGTGGAAATAAAGTAATGAGTGAGATGGGCAAAAGTTCCTTCTAGACTGATGCTAAGCACTGGTGATTTCATCTTTTATTTGGGGGAAGTTCTGTTTGCTTTCTTCCTTTCAGTCTCCTTCATTCCCCACTTCCTAACTAGTTCTTTGGGTTTTACCATCTTTAATATAAAAGATTTATACTTTGTCAGATACATTTTGAATGTAAATCATTAGGTGTTGTGGTTGTTTTAAGGTGGAAAATTTAATTGTTCTTTACTTATGTGGTAGGTACCCTTGCATATACTCACAGTGCTGCTACTGCAATTAAAAAATATATCACAAATAAGACCTAAAATTGTGGCAGTACAGTTTTTAAAAACCTATCACATGTAGTATTGAGATCTTGTAGCTTTTTTTCAGACCTTCAGTGATTTATCACCCTGTTTAGAGATGCCAATGAAGAGATGAACATTACGTCACTCAGTGAAGTCCATCTTATCCTGAGCTTTTTGAAAGAATAAGGAAGTAAATTCATTGTGCAGCCATCAATTCATTGTGCAGCCCTTTCAGAGAGTGTCCTGCTTAGTAGGTTCTTGTCAGTTCAAGACAGGCTTTTCCACATGCATTTCTTCCTTGCCCATTTGTCTGCCTGTAGAAGAGCTGTAGGTGTCCTCAAACCAGCTTCTTGTAGATCTGTGTGATGAGGCATTCTCCAGTTTGTAGAATTTCTGACTCTTGGTCAGGGCTTTGCAAGTGATTGTTTTGAATTCTTCTGTTGGGAACTGAAAATTTAAAGGAAGGTTGATTCTGTTTTTTAGTTTTGTATACATAGGTTAGGTAAAGCACTTGGCAAATGAAGTATATTGCTTTTGGGAAAGAGCAAGTGGAGAGTATGAGGTTTTCGATAGTGATGTATTAGAGATGTGCAATGCGGCTGTAAAGGCAAACAAGCATTAGGTTTTGTTCAAGAACCAAGCTTTTCCTTTTTTTTTAAATTGTGAAATATTTGTTAAAGATGTGCTGCCAATTTCATCCTCTAAGTAATCCAAGCAGCAGGAATTTTATAGAAGAATTGAACTTAAAAAGAGCACAGATCACACTATGGGAGGTGTGACTCTAAAGACTTCTCTAATACAGCTGTTAACATGTCTTAAAATTCGTGTTCAGTGTGAAAGTATGTGATGAAGAGTATGCTGAAAACTTGCTCCTGATAATTCATGTTTGGAACTGAGTAATTTTGGAGAGGCTGGGGAGGACCCCAAAATTATGCAAGTTCTAGTAATTAAAAAGAGAGAGTGGTGTGTGGGCTTAGAGAGGTGTGAGAATGACTGACTGTCAGGCTAACCCAATAATAGACTTGCAGTTCTCCTTGCATGTCAAACATATTAACTATCGCTGTTTACTCCGGCTTTTGTATGACAATAGTCCTCATCCTTTGGAAATGAATAAGAGGCTGCTTTGATAAAGGTGGCTAAAAAATCATAATAGAAATAGGACTTGGAAGTCCTTGCGGGATTGCTCGGATGCCCTCTGACACCAAGCAGAAACCTCCTTACCACCAAATCCTGTCTCAGGTCTTACTGACCTGAGCGGTTCTCCTCTCCAGTGTTACTGTAGGAGAGACAGAAAAAGCTCCTTGTTAGGGAGAGCAGTTCCATCTGGGCTCTTTGCCTCTCTACTGTTGGTAGGTTGGTAGGAGGGCAAGAAAGTGGCTCCACATCGAGCTGGGGTAGGCTGGCTGAGGAGCAGGAGGTTCCTGAAGGAGAAGCACAGTGGGTGCTTGTGTTGGCCTCACTGTCAGCTGCTGGACTACTGTTGCTTATACAGTGAAGTAATATTTGTAGTGCTTGATATTGCATATGTTTAGAACTGTAATGCTCCTAAATTATTGGTCTTTATCCCATTCCTGTTCCAAGTTTCAGGTAGAAGTAAGCCAGGGAGAAGCCAATGCATTGGTGTTATTTAAGTACTGCACTTTTGGGTTTTGTTGTCATTTTGCTTTTTCTCCTTTTCCTTGGCACTGAGCATTTGCTGTGCTTTTCTTAGGTCAGGATTTTACCATCGAAATAGATTTTAGTGCTAATTAACTTGGATTTGCTTTCTCACATCAAAAAAAAAAAAGGTGGGGGCAGTAATGACAGTCATTCTGGTTTTATTATATAATGTAAAAAAAAAAACCCAACCTCTTTTGTTCATTCTAAAAATACATTGACTTTCTTAGTTCATGTTTTTTATTGAAAGTCAAATGTCACAGACATCTGAGAGAGGTTTAGGCCTTAAGTTTTGTCAGCTAAACATCTGAGAACATAAGCTTGTGAATGTATATTTTATGAGTTCCTTTCTGGGGTTTCAGCTTGCCTTGGGTTGGAGACTGCACTTAAGGAAGTGGTGTATTCCCAGGAGTAAAAAATTAGGTAGCTGAGATGCAAGTTTAACTGCCTGGGGAACTGAGATGATGTAGTGGCTGTACACCAGTTTTAGAAATGTCAGTAATATTTTAAAGATAGGCTTAAATACCTTGGTGTCTCTTCATCTAAATGCTTACCAAGTTGTTAACCAAAGTTCTGTATTTCTCAGTGTGCTTTCTGAAATATTCAAATTGGCTTTTGCTAGCATAAGTGCACTTAAAACTTAGTGGATTTTTAATAGTGATACAATACAGTCCATTCTCTTAACATTTGAGGTTTGCATTTTTAAGGAGTGAAATAGGAAACAATTTAGATTAAATTCCTGTAAGGCAATTATAAAAGTAGTTTGACTGTACTAGGAACAATGGCTATGGATGGTTCACTGTCAAAACCTGAGGCTACATGGAAACAGCTTCTAGGTCATGCTTGATTTGATAGTATCATTAAAAACCTGGTCAAAGTACTAAGCTCAAACATGAGATAAAGCTCCTTAAAACTGCAAAGCTGTGAGTGCTCAGGTCAGAGTTCAGAGTGTTGTTAAGAAATTGAAAAAGCAATAGGAAAACAAAAACACAGTTTATAGCAATAATCGTTGGTGTATGTGCAAAACACAGAGGAAGATCTACCAAATGTACAAGACTAGAACAAGATGTGGGAGGTAAATTTTTAAATGCAGTTGCAAATTGAAAGGCACTTCTTGGTTCTTTATTAATATTCTTGAGAATATTAATAGTAAAATTGCCAAGAATGCTGCTTGAATCAAGGTTTGTCATTCCTTGCGGATGTTTGTCTTGTGGATAAAGGAACAGTTGACTCTAATTTTGCCCATTTTGTTCTTTAAATAAAAAGCTCAGAAGCTGAAGGGAAGAACAGTGTCAGTTGCTTCCCACTAATAGTTACACAGGTTATGGGATATGGAAAAGCTTTCTTGAAAATCTGATTTTCGTATTTGGATAATAATGTCTTAAAATGTGGTTTGTTTTTCTTTTTTAAGCAACTGTAGTGGATAGCCCCTCAGTGAAATTTCTAAAATTTTATCTAATTCCTTTACGCAACTGAAATTCAGCAAAACATTTTGAAGCCCTATTAAGAGAACTCCCAAGTTTTAAAATAGCTAGCACAGATACAGTTTTTCTGTTATGGAACAACACTGACACCCAGTGGTGGCGTTGTACAACTGCCGTATTTTAAGATGCTCTTTGCCTAATTGCTTCGAGTGTTCACTCTTCTATTGAGGTGTTATCAAATAAGAAAAATATGAAAGCTTTCTGCGATTTTTTTTTCATTTGAAAACCTTAAGGTTTTATGGCATGATTGTATAAATAAGCTTCTGTAGCAAAGATATGTAAGGAACATTCTGATTTTTGCATAAGCACAGTGAAAATAGTTATATAAAATTTACTATTAAACTCAAACATTGATTTTTATAGCTGGCACTGAATTCGAAGTAGTAGTGCAGTTTGTGCTTGATATTAATATATCACAGTGACTCTGGAAGAGTTGGGATTCTAAAATGGATAAATTTTATAGACCATATTTATTAATATTAATTTTTCTTATTTATTCTTTCCTTGAAGGAAGCTTCTAATAATAAAATGTTAATTCTAGAGATGGTAGAAGAAAATTACAGCGGATTTATAGAAAAAAGGTGTGATAGAAAAAGGATGGAAGATAAAAGGTTTGTGTTTGTGCATGAACTGTTAATTACAAAGAGAGAAAATGTTTTTCAAAAAAGCTGCTTATGAAAAAGAAATATTATTAGGAGAGTTGTTTACCTGGTGGATTTAATTCTAGAATATGGCTCTCATTTAAAACCTTTTCATGTGTGAGTGTGTGTACACATGTGTGTATTTGTCTACAGATGAAGTGTTTGATCCGGCAGTATAGAGCAGACAAAAAAAATGCATCTTGCTTTGATGCCACCAGTTTCTTCAGTGTTTCAGACATAGGTAAAGAGTAGCAGTACAAAAATCTGTCTCTTCAGGCCACATCAGGTGTAATTTGTTCTTTATGAAGTAAAGCAGAACATAAAGCGAGATAAGTAGAGGCATAGGCAAGATTTGGTACTATGGTTATATCCCATAGCAGTGGGAAGTACTGAAAAGGAGAATGCACACCTATAATGTACAAAAGTGGGTTATTAAATTGATGTTATACTTGATATGAAGGAGCGGTGGGATAACAGCTCTGCCTGTCATTGGTGTAATATGTTTTTTTTGTGTATTACAAAGGAAGAATTACTGTAGTCTGTTTTTCATAGAAGCTTGTTGAGAACATTTTGACAGAAAAACTGCAGATTTGGATTTATATGTGAATAGTTCATGTAGAAAATGCTGATTCATTACTAATGGCTTTGTTTTAATGTCTCATTTGAAGGTGGGAATGCAGGTACTTTCTAGGAGATGTTTTTTTCTGACAAAAGCTGCTGCTAAGAGGATTGTACTGCTTCATGTCTCAGATGAATGGAGCTGGAGTGGGGGGAGGAATAGGTGAGACATCCCTCAGGTTTCAGCAAGCATAATGCAAAAGAATTGCAGTAGAAGCATTTATTTTCCTTTCTCTTCTGATCTCCTTTCTCTCGAGAATGCTTCACAAATAACAGTTTCAACCATTTGTGGAAGCTTTATGCCCATTTGGTTGTAAACTTTGATTTTTTTTTTTTTCCTTCTAATTTGTATTAATGTTCCAAGGCCACAGAATCCCTGTGTGACTCCTGCAGCACTACTTACTAAAATTCCCTTGAAATCAGTGTAGTTGTTTTTATAACTTCAATATGTAGCTTCTAAGATTGTTTTAAACTATGTAAGAAAGAAATGTAGTGAGTACTTGATTTCTTGGAAACTAAAAGTACTTTTGCTGTATCTTAGTCTGGTTACCAGTCCTCATAGTGGGAGGTTATGTTGTGGGGTATGTGTTGTTGGGGTTTTTTTTGGTGTCATTGTGAGATGTCAGTGGTCAGCCGCTGGCTTGCTTTGGATTTCTCAGAGAGCTTTGTGGAGCTTGCCTGCTGCTCACTCTCTGCTTCTCACTCATTTATTTTACCTTTTATTTATTTGCTGCTTCACGTTAGGCAAAAGTACTCAATTCTGTAGTGTTTGTTTACAGAAGGAAAAATGGGAAATTTGTTGATTGTGACAGCAGCATTTCTGTGCCAGGTTATTCCCAGTGTCTCCTTGATTTATAAAGGAAAGTTGGGGGAGACAGCTTGGAATGGAGGTGTGGAGAGTAAGAATTGATAGACTTGGCTTGTACAGCACAGCCAGGTAGATCTTGGGAATTGGGGGACTTAGGTGCACTTCCAGCAGTGTGATCTGGTTCATGGGTGGTTTGGGATTGTTTCCTACCACTTAGTAATAGGAAATGAGTTGGATTATTGTAATAGGATCACACTGTTGGTCACCTTTTGTTATCTAAGGTTATGGTATTTTTCAAAATGGGCAGAACAAGTAATGCAGATGATGTGAGGCACTTGAGTGAATATAGTAGAGACACAGCTGCAGGGCTGTTCTCTGACTCCAGAGCAGATTTTTACTCTCTTTTTTTGTTTATGGTCAAATTTTTTTTTTCTTCCTAGATCTAACACAGAGAACAAAGAATTGAGCAGCCTTATGCTGTAAAGGTCCTACCTTCAGCATATTGCATGCCCTCATTAAGAACAGATAGAAAAAGGGACTCTGATTCCTTCAGAGTCTGGAAAAAACTCAAACTTAATAATCCTTATGTTGTAAGGGGAGGATTATGCCATCAGAAGAAGTAGCTTTGTCTATTGTAACTCCCTTTTTATACTTAAGTGAGGTTGATGCATGTATTTTAAAATAAATTTAATAAAAATACTTACTTTTATGTTCTTAAATAATTTATGGGCCTGTAGCAGGAAATACTCAAAGCTAAAACTTAGTTCTTATAGGAGACCTTATAAACAGGAGAAAATAAAATAATTTATTTGAAATAAGTTTCTGTAAGTTGTTAAAAAACATAAACATGTTTGACTACTCATTGCTGTATAAAGTAGTCTGTATAAGAATGTTGTTTTGGCAAAATGAAGACTGATTTGATATACACTGGTTTCAAGCTTCTGTTAAAGCAGGAGAAATTTGTGCTTTGGTTAAGCCTGGTGTACAATGTCTCCTGGTTGCAATTTGCTTCCTGGCCAATTTCTGACCATTTTTTACTAAATCTATAGTTTTACCTCCTGTCTCACAGAAGCAGCACCTGACACATTACTGGAAAGCTCTATTTTTCTCTGTTGAATTTCTTTAGCAAAATTCTGCTGACGATTTGATCTTTTTCTTTCTTGAAAGTGATTTTGATTGTGATATTTTGCATTTACCTAATTTGTATTTTCATGTAATAAGTATGACCAAACCAACCAACCCCAAACTATGAAATATCCCCACTACGTTAATATTCACAGATTTTGTTGGTTTTTGTGTTTTTTTTTTTTTTTAACTCTTATAATAACGAAGTCAATCAGGTTTTTTATAAAAAAGCTCTGATGTTTGCTTAAATCAACCTAACAGATGTCCCCAGTGGTATTTCATGATCGGTGTCTCTGGGAGGTTGGCAGAGATTTTGGTCAGATAGGCAGTGTTTTTGCTAAGTGCTGTTGCTTAAATCAGCACAACTCAAAAATTAGTGGTCTTCTCCAGTGAGTTTTTCTTTATGTTTCAAAAGCTTTCCTAAATAACAAGACAAACTAATCTGAAAATTCATATATAAATTTATATTTAAAAATTTATAAACTGAAAATCTTAACTAAACCAGAGTGCTGTTTTGACAGCTGTGATTCAGTCTTCACTTTGGGATACGAAAGTAAAGCATGACTCAGCAGTGAATTTCGTAATAGCGGAATTAATCTTGTCCTGTATAGAGAAAGTTTAATTGTGGGTCAGATTCTTGTTTACTCATTCTTTAAAAACGTTTTTTTCTTTCTGGATAATGGTAGCGCTTACGTTGAAGTACCCCTCTTAAATAACTCTGTAAGAGAACTGCAGTCCCTCTGGCTTTAGTAGAATGAAGAATGACTTCATTTGCATTGTAACAGAAAAAGAAGAATCCTTCAATGACTTAGCCAACAGTATCAAATTCAGCTTATGGATTTTGTACTCCCCCAACCCCTGCTGTTCAACTTATGTTCAGTTTTATGCTGAAGACAGCAGAAGGTAAACTTGTATAGTTTGTGATACTGCTCTTTCTAGGAAGTCTGTTGGTGTAATTAAGGCACAGCTGAAGCTTCGAGAGCAGGGTAGTCTGTTGGATGTATCTGTTTCCCTTGGCACAGAGTAGGAATGCTGTTCTGCTTTACCTTCTGACTCCAGCTAATGAGATCTGCTAATGCACAGGAGTTGCATAAATCTTCCCATATCATAGTACTGAAGCTTAGAGTTACTCAGCTGGGAAATCCTGTATTCCCATGCAAGCCAACACATTTTGCTACCTTATTCTTTTCAAGCATCTGTCTCATATTAAAAAAAAGGATTGTTTCTTCTTATGCTTCTACATTTATATGCATTTTTTTGCCATCTGAATTGTTTCATTATTGGCTTTTCTTCTTTTTGGTGATGATGGGCTAGAGTCTTGGGATTTGGTAGATCCCGGTGTCTGATGTGAGCAGATAAATCCCTTCAAGTGTCTGGGTTAGAGCACAGCTGGGACCAGTAATTAGTCTGAGAACACTGGCAGCACTGGAAAGGGCGATGTTAAAGGTACCAGGGCTGGAATCAAAAAGGTCTGTCAAGTGCACTTCCCGTCAGGTATTTTGTCTTGTTTTCATGTTACATTGTGCATGTTATTTTCTTCAAAAAGAAGTATTTCTTGAAGCACCCAGGAATATTTATTTTTAGTATTTTTTAGTGTATATTACTTTTTGGTTCTTATATAATTCTTCTGTTATTTGGGAAATGGTGATTTCTTGGTGAGTAGTTATTTAAATGCTGAGGAAGAACTGTGTTTCAGACTGGGTGTCTATCAATTGTTTAATGGTTGCTGTGATGTATTTGAATAAAATGAAGAGCTGTGCAGAAGAAGGCAGGTTGCCAGCTACATAAAATTGAAAACTGGAACTGTAAATGAGTTAGAGTAGGCAACATGAACAACAAATGTCACAATTTCTGATCACTCAAGTTAAAATTATTCTTTTTTACAGTGTTTTCTGGAGGTTAGAATAAGTCAGCCCTTTAAAATGGATTCAGGTAATCAATTCAAAACTTAGTGTTCAGACAAACAAATTTATTGTATACTTACAGAATTTTTGCAAAAAGATACCGATCCTGCACTACCACCACCCATGTCACAAATACTTTTTCCAAATGTGGTTGTGGAGGAGAATATTTTTTTCTTATTTAACACTTTTCACCATATTTGACTATTCCTACACTGTAATGCACTTCCATTTTTACCAGTTTCTTTGTAGCCCAGGCAATCAAAATACATTTTAAAGAATGGCAGTGTTTTGTGCCCCAGCCCTTGAGGGGCACAAACTGTACAGCCTTGCTCTTTATAAGTAGATGTGGTTATGCTTTGATCAGGATGGGAATTGGTTGTTTTGGCTTGATTTGTTTTTTTCCTTGCAAATGCACAAGTAAAAATATGCTTCTTCCATCAAGTAAAGGTCAAAGGGTTAATTTTGAAACCAGGTTCCTATAATTTGGGGGGGTGGGCATGAGGAGCACAGTGTTACCCTGTCGTGATGGCTCTGATTACTTTATAAGTGCAACTTTTTTCCTTGTTTGAATTTTTAAAAATTTTCTTCTGCTTAGAAATTATGAAAGAAGAAATATTTTTCTTAACCTCATGTCAGTGTAAGGAAACTGATTACATTAAGTAATTGTTCAAGTACTTTTGCATCTATGCTTCACCAGTATAAAAGATAGGAGCTAAAGACAATCTCATAGACAGAAGAAATGTTTGTCTCATGGATACATTGTGTGATATTCTATTTTTTTTTCTTTAACAGGTATCTTTCAGATGAAGGAATTGAAGCTTGCTTAAGTTCATCTGAAAAAGTTAATACAAATGATATTATCCTAGTTGCCCTTAATGTAAGTTATGGTAGTGAAAATGTTTTTTTGTTTTTTTGGGTTTTTTTCTGAGAAATTGTGCTAAAAATGATAGATCTAATGGCTCAAGTGTAGGTTTGTGTGTCTAATTACTTGTGCTATTGTCTGTGTGATTTATGTAAAGGACAGAGTACTTACCTCTCTGCTTACCTGTATGAATTGTGAATTCTATTTGGAAAGAATGTCTAATCCAAACTGCAAAACCTGTAGGAGAAAAAATGAACAGATTTGGCAATAGGAAAATATTTTTTTGTTTATGGAATGTAAAACTAAAGTCAAACTACTAGCAATAATATAACCAGAAGTGCTATGTAATGACATGAGTATGAAATTTTAGTACAAGTTTGTTGGGATGAATGAAAGACCCTTATTTTGACTTCTGGACATGATACTCCTTAAAGCACTACATTAGTCAGACTACATATCCAGTGTTGTCTACATATTTATGTAACTAAAACCAGGTTTAGTATCATGAAATAATGAAATGATGTGAGAGTTGTTGAGAATTATTTCGTCCACCCTCAAGATTCAACCGCTAGGTGGTTTTAGATGATACTCTGAGGAGTGTCCCCACTGCTTCTTTCACTTATTCTTTAAAGCATATATTCAATCACTCATGTATGCAGACACCAGTTCATGTAAGGAATATGAAAAAAATTAAAGCAGAATTATAATGCAAAGATGCAAAGAATGTAATACAAAACATAAAAAAGGCAAGCATTTGATTTCTGGACCAGAGCAGCATACCCCTATATTTGAGAATGCATTGCTGCTTTATACAAAACCCAAATAAAATACTTGTGAGTTGCTGGGTATTATCCTGCGTGTAATCATGTGCTGGCACAAGTACTCACATGATAATTTGTGCCTATGTTGTTATTTCAGGTTTATTTGATAGATAGTAAAAATAAACCAGAAATGTTACACAACTACTCCAAAGCCAGAATTAATGGCTTATCGCTTTTTATCCTTAAGTCAGTTGTTTTTGTGCCCAGAAGATTAACTTGTAGAGTAGCAGTGTGTCTTTAATGGCAGGATAACAGAGAATTTATATTCCATTTCTTACAAATTCTTCATTGACTGTTAGAGGTACCTTTCAGGCAGAAGAAATCAGGGAGTTAGCTGACCTTTTTTACCTTTTTTGAATGTGTGTGTGTGAATTGCTTAAATAAGTATGAAGTAGACATAAATGTATCGTCAGTCCTTCAAATGTTTTTATGTTGTCTAAGAACTTAAAAAGAATTTGTAAAAGTTGTGTCCCCCTTCCTGCTGCTCTGACTGCAAAGCTGGAGACTTCAGCAAGGGCAAGTCCTGCCTGAGCAACCCGGTGGCCTTCTGTGGTGGGGTGGCTGCATCAGTGGACAAGGGAAGGGCTACAGATATCATTTATCTGGTCTTCTGTAAAGCTTTTGACAAAGTCCCTGAGAATGTCCTCTCTAAATTGGAGAGAAATGGATTTCATGGGTGGACTGTTAGACCGATAAGAAATTGTTGGCCAGTCCCATCCAGAGGGTAATGGTCCCAATGGACATTCATGACGAGCGGTGTCCCTCAGTCGCTCCACTGTATTGGGACCAGTGTTATTTAGTTACTTCATTAATGAGCCAGATGAAGGGACCAAGTACACCCTCAGCCAATTTGCAGGTGACACCAAGCTGAGCAGTGAAGTTGACACACTTGAAGGACAGGATGCCATCTAGAGGTACCTGGACAAGCTCAAGATGTCGTGCATGGGAATCTTGTGAGATTTAACAAGACCAAGTGCAAGGTGCTGTGCCTGGCTCAGGGGAAGTGCTGATATCAACCCAGACTGGGGGATGATGAACAGATGGAGAGCAGCCCTGCTGGGGACTTGGGGGAGCTGGGGGATGAGAGGCTGGACATGACCCAGCCATGAGCACTCACAGCCCAGAAACCAAACGTGTCCTGGGCTGCATCCAAAGCAGCGTTTGCAGCAGGCAGGGAGGGGATTCTGCTCCTCTGCTCCCCTCTGGTGAGACCCCCACCTACAGTGCTGCATCAGCTCTGGGGTCCCCAGTGCATGAAGGACATGGACCTGTGGGAGCAAGTCCAGAAGAGGGACACCAGGATGACCAGAGAGGTGGACCAGCTCTCCTGTGAGGAAAGGCTGGAAAAGAGAAGGTTTAGGAGTGACCTAATTGTGGCTTTCCAGTGCCTGAAGGAAGCTTAAGAGAAAGATGGAGAAGGAGACTTTTTACAAGGACATGTAGTGGAAGGACAGGGGGTTAATGGCTTCAGTCTGATAGTAGGTTTAGACTAGATATTAGAAGGAAATTCTTAGCAGTGTGGGTGGTGAGACACTGAAATAGATTGCTCAGAGAAGTTGTGGATGCCTCATCCCTGGAAGTGTTTAGGAGTGGTTTAGATGGGCTCTGAGCAATATGGTTTAATGCAAGGTGTACGTTGTCCATAGCAGGGGAGTTGGAACTAGGTATTCTTTAAGGTCCCTTTCAACCCAAACCATTCTATGATGATTCTATGATACAGATATGGAACACACAGGAACAGTTTCTAGGAGTCTGTATGCTATTCAGAGACACGCAACTGACAGATGAGTTTGCTCAGATTGAAAAACCGAATGTGCTTTCTTATCATTACCTGTCTGTTTTGTGCAACGGAGAGAGGATTGGGCATTTATTCCCTCTGTAGATACTCAGTGAATATACTAAAAGTACATTCTTACAATTGTTTTTTATTTGTAACATACCAGTGTTTGTCACTGAAAATAAATCAATTGTTTACAGTATTTCAGATACTAAAATACAGTCCTGCTCAGTTCTAGATCAGGGTGCCAGAACAGTAGGCTATTGACATATATTAATAGCAAAATATTGTTCAAGTTCTTGTAGTAATTACATTTAGCATGTTTTCTTTTGAAGTAGTTGTTTATGACATAATAAATAAGGATTTGTGCATGTAAAAAGGCATACACTAAAAATACTTTCCTCTAAGTGCCAGATGGAGAGCAAAGAAAGATGTTTTACCTCTATTAAACCTCAGTTATGTTTAACCAATAAACATTGCATAGTCGTTTGGTTTTCTCTATTTAATAGCATTTTAATCAACATTGAAAATGTACTTAAAATAAGAATATAAGTTAAAAAACAAAAGGATTTATTTTGTAAACTCTCAAGTTGTTGAATTTTTTATCAGACGGAGGAGTGTGTTCCTGAAATACAGAGTTGTCATTATGGGAAAAAAAAACCTATTATTTTTCATATTTTATGATTTTTGTTTTTCTTTTTAATTGCATATGTGAAGTTAATATTTTCTTGTCTTCTATAATTATTTCAGACAGATTTAAGAACAATTGGTAAGAAATTCCTCCCCAGTGACATCAATGGTGGAAAGGTGGAAAAGGTAGACAATATTTTTACTTCACTTTTCTGTATACTGTGATTTCTGTGTGATGACAGCCTTCTATGGCTGGTTTTGTCATTACTTCGCATAAAAAAAAATCCCCAGTGTTTGAATATATTGTCATGTAAGTATATGAAAATAAGCTCCATAAAAGAGGACTTTTTGGTTTTTATTTCACGACTTTGAAATGCTAAAATAAAAATCTGAACCATCCTGACAACTTCATTTGTTGCTGAAAAGTCATTAAACTTGTTTGGTCTTGACAATGTATCAGAATTTTGGTTTTTGCCTCTCATTATCCTGAGAGGGCAACAAAGCAGGTCAGAAATAAATTGAAGTAGCAGTTTGATTCTGATACACAGTGATACATATTGGTGCTGTGTTACTTGCCTACTGACATCCATGGCTATAGCGATGCACTACATGTAATTTTCCTATGGCTGTGTATCCTACAGGTTATGTGGATAAAACATGTTAGATGCTGTAACACTGTATGTGCTAGAGGAGAGTATTATACTTGAAACTTGGGAGTGCTAGATTTTAATTAATTTTGTGTGTTTAGGTAAAAATGGAGTTTGTCCCTTATGTATACCCTTGCTGTTTTGCTCCTTACATGCAATTCAGAGAGTGGATAAATTAAGGAATTTTAATTTAAACCTAGCAGTGGTTCTCACTTCAATTCTTTATCCTTTACTTCAAATACTGACAGTCTATTACTGATGTGAAAGTTCTGGGGAAACATATTTCTATACTGTTGAAATTCACATAGTGATAAGTTAAGGTGGGTTTGTTTTAAGAGAGTGAAATTGATTGATGAGAGAGGCTAAGAGCTGTTTGGATTTGCTTATTCTGTTGTCTAAATGAGGTGGTCACTGCTGCAAGCACAGACTTCTACAAGAAAAAAAAGCACAAACGTTATTGCTATTTATGCAAAGCACACTTGAGAGTCCCTTGCAGGATCATAGATTTTAGCTAGGCAGCAGTCTATGCACGCAGCATATTACTTAGTAAACTGACTTTATGGGAACGGTTTTATTAACTTTATTTATATTCATGTATCTTTAGAAAATTATTCAAAAAAACCTCAAACCAGATACTAGCAAACTATTTCCTGGAGGGTGATAATCCTTCAGGTTTTGGAAAGAGTTACACAGAAAAAAATCTGCTTGTGAAGGACTCCTATTTATAGTTTTTAGCTCAAGCTATTAGATAGTATGCTGAATCTGTGTTTTCTTAACTGTAATTTCCTATTTTTGAGTAACATAAAGCAAATCTGACTCCTTAATCAGTGGTGCTGTTTAGCTTTCAATGTCTGCAAATACATTATGTTATAGAACTATGTGTTTACAAAAAAAGAATATTTGCTTCTTAGTATATTTTTTTCTGTAGGAAGTAGTTGTTCAGAAATGTTTCAGTGAAAAATGTAAATTATGTGCTACTATCACTTCTCTAAGCCAAGACTAGTATCAGTACTTTTTATCCATAACTTGAGAACCTACGATGTATTTCCATCTTGCATAAAAAATAGCTTTATTTGTTTAAAAAATAACTTTTTATGCAACTATTTGCCTATTATAATAAGTAAATAGTTGCATAAAAGCTGGCAGAGTCCTGGTATGAAACATGGGTATTTGACCATTATAGATAGTTATCAACTTCAGTCATTAATACACAGAGCTGTTTCACTCACTCATTTAATGTCTGTGTTTCTTATGGGTGTAAAAAAATTAATACTACCAGCATTAACCACAAGATGGCCACATTTGCACAGGATTGGGGAAAGCTCTCATTTCTGTCTAGTTGACTATATAGTATAAAGATACATTAAGTATTTTTGCAGGAATTAAAGTGCAAAGAAGACTATAAAGTTAAAATGTATAAATTAATAGCTGTTATATTTAAGGCACTATTGGTTGCTTTAAGGTGTTAAGGTTTTCTTTTGAGAACTTGTGTCATTACAATGGAAATGTTAACTGCAGAAGAAGTATTCAGAAATATTTTAAGTTGTGATCTCAAGAGTTCTTCCTGAGTACTGGAAAGTTAATGATAAGCAGTTGAAAACATAAGAGGCCAGCAATTTAATTCTTGTTAAAGGTTACTCATATGCTTCCTGACTTCTATTTAATTGGGTTTTTTTTATCGTGGATTTTTGTTTCCTACAGCCTTGTTATTTTTTTTTCAAAATGATGATCAGATTTGTTGTTCCAGTTAAGTGATCTGCATTTAAGAAAGCCTCTTTCAGTGAGAGTGATTGCTACATCAGATCTTCTACTGCCATCATATAAAGCTACTGTGCTCTTGTTCTCTTATTTATTAATTTCTCTTCTTTTTATATATACTCATCTACTTGTTATATGCTCTCGTTTTGTGTTCTTCTGGCTACCTATTCTTCAAGGTCAGAAGCTGGTGAACTGTGTGCTTGTTCATGTTTTCACTGCCATTTACGAGCTAGAGATCATTTGAGCACCCACAGACAATTGATTTTTTAAAGAAATTAAAATTACTTAGTGATAGCTGAAATGTGATAAATGGTTTAGGTGGTTGGTTTGGGCTTGGGTTTTTCAGGTTGGCTTATTTTGCTTTATTTTGGTGTTTTTTGCTTATGGTGGGCATTTTTTGTTTGTTTTTTTGTGGGTTTTTTTTTTTTGGTTGGTTGGATTTTGGGGTTTTTCTTTAGGCATTTTTATTTTCTATAACATAGGTTGTGTTGTGTGTAGTAAGGTATCCAATTTTATGTAATCAGTAGACAAGTGATATCCCTTCAGTTTGTTACATTTTGATTGGACTGTTGTTCAAAGAAGCCATATTTCTAGTTGGTGTTTACAAAGCAGTTGTATTTGAAATTTCCTCTGGATCTAAACAGATAGTCTTCTAAGCTGGTTTTTTTTTTGTTCTTTAGAAGACTGCCAGTGACACCCTCCAGTGAAATCTTATCTGTACTCCATACTGTGTTTGAAGAGACAGTATCTATGTTTTTGTTTGTTTGCTTCCTCAACTTGGTTTCATTTACTTTTATTTTATAATTGGTATCTCAGAGATGTGTGAAGCATCACAACTGTTTCTCTGAAAAAGCCATTTCTATCAGGCCTTAGAACACAGAGTACATGAGTGATAGAAATTCAACATGACTGTCTGATGAAATTACACTTTTCTTTGCCTGGGAGCATCTGTTGGTGTGTCTAAATATTGCATTGTGTTTGCTTAACAGTGCTAACAACTTTGTCTTTTCTGTTTGACTTATCTAGCTGGAAGGGCCATGTGTCCTGCAAATACAGAAAATTCGCAATGTTGCTGCACCAAAGGACAATGAAGAATCTCAGGCTGCTCCCAGAATGTTACGTTTACAGATGACTGATGGACACACAAGCTGCACAGCTATAGAATACAGTAGCATGTCAAAAATAAGGTGAACAACTTTTTTTTTCCATGTTTTCCTTTGATACTTAAATAATGTCCTTGAAATAATGGAAGCCTCCTTAGTAATTTATGAAAAAAAAATTGCTTGACAAAAGAGGCCTTCTTCTTGGATTTGTATATAAAGGAGAAATTTAAATTCAGCATGCAAAGGTATATATGAACGTAATTTACAATTCTGTTTATGCTGAACTACATAGTGGAAGAAAGTGGATTTTTGCAGCCATCTACTGAATTGTAGTTTCACAACACACAGCATTTTGGGGGTGTGTGTAAGCTTGGGCCAAATTCCCAGTTTTTGGTAGTAGCAGATCTTTTACCTTACCTTTGTAGCAGGAATGCCACAGTCGTGACACTCCTAAGCCAGTGCAACTAATGCTGCTTAACCATGGGCAGGCCTTTAACTTGACTATTTCTTCAATTAAAAGTGAAGGGTAAGAGAGATGATTACTGCTGGACGTGGGGATGTTTTGTGTGTTTGGTTATGGAGGTGCTGAAAACAATGTCTGGTGTTTCATCTGTAGAGTCCTGGTGTGCTCTGCGCTCTTCTAGTTCAGATAATTTTGGTTTAAAAAAGCTCCCTATTCTTCTATCTTTTTCTGCTAGCTGTAACAGTTAGATATAGATATATACTTAATTTTTGCATGCCATCTTTTACTGTTAAACTGTTCCTTCTGAGCAGGAGCCAGCTTGTGGTTTAGAATGATGCTGTCAGAACATTTAGTGATATTTTAATTTTAGCTTGAGCCAGCAGAACTTGGAATAACATATTCCAATGTGAATATAAAGAGAGCAATAAAGGAAGGCAAACAGGCTCCTGTGTAAGTAGATTCTAGCTCACAAAATGTTTAAAGATGAATATCTAGTAGAAGACATATTTTGAAAGCTTTTTGATAAAATCTCAAAAATGCTAGAGTACTCATCACTCTAGTAATGTTGTGAGCTCTTTTTATGTAAAATTTAAAGATTTAATTTGTACAATATGTAATTGTTTCAGGTTTGATGTTGAAATATTAAACTGCAATAATAGCCTGTTTCAGTACATGGTATTTCAAATAAATAAATAAAACTCACAATTTTCTTTTAAATTATAGGTTTCCCATGACTATAGTTTCTATTTACCCCTTTCTCATTGCCTAATTTTAATTTTTTTCTGTGTTTCTTTCATATCCATTTTTTATCTCATTTTCTTTAATCAGAACAATCCAAAAATCCATTAGCATTGCTAAGGTTAAATGCCACTGGTGCTGTCTTTGGCTGACTACACTATGAATGTTCTCACCATGTGGTATGGGCCTGTGACTGCAACAGTAGCTTCAGCATATTTTAAAGAGATTGTTGTCTCTCAGCTGAAAGGTTTTAACTGGCTATGTCCTGTTTCTCAGAAGAAGCAGCAGTTTCCAGATTGCACTGCTTTTCATATCTTTCAACTACATGTTGGAAATATGCGATTATTTTATGCTTCTGCTATTCTTTTTCCAGGTCATGTGAGAAGAAAATAAGGTGGCTCCATGTAGGAGCTGATGACAGAAAGTATTCATATGTTTTTAAATTATAGAGTAGTGAGAGAAGAAGCACTATGCAATGCATGGTTTTGATATTTATTCTAGTACAGGCCTAGCTCTTAGCAATGTGTAGAAAGATTCCTCTCTAACCACTCTGTGTCTTCTAAGTTAAATGTCTAAAAAAAAAAAAGAGATTAATAACTATTTGGAAATCCACTCTTTAGTGTAAGTATGAGGAATCTGCCTCAAAGTCAGTTGTCTAAGAATACCATCTGATAGTCGAAACAAATCATATCCCTAGTTTGGTATTGTGAAATTGGATATTAACCAAACAGACAATTTGCCAATATTCTTCTCTGTTAGAATCTAATTTGCAGTATGGCATTTTTGTACAGTGGGTGGGAAGTGTTCCAATAAAGCTATTGAAAAGTACTGTGCTTTTTAATGCTAATTTTTTATTATGGCATATGAAAATGTTGGAATTATAATAAAATTAATTTTTATATGGTTCTTTGTGGCAGAATATTAATAAATGTACTTGATTTTTTTTTACTTTGTTTTGAACTCTAGCCTGAATACTCCACCTGGAACAAAAATTAAGCTTTCAGGAATTGTTGAAGTGAGAAATGGATTCTTGCTGTTGGATGACAGCAACACAGCAGTTCTTGGAGGTGAAGTGGAGCATCTTATAGAAAAGTGGGAATTACAAAGGGTGAGGTAACACCACTGGAAATACAAGTTGCATATTATATTTTAAAATGTCGAGGTTATTCTGTTGACTGTGAATGTTCGTTTAATAAGCATTTAGGACTGGACTGTCCAAATAGTTTTAGGACTGCAGCCAAATGTAGGCAAGCAGGTCTTAGGTATAATGTTGCAAATTAAAAAATTACGAGTGATCTTTGCATGGGAACTGATTCCTTTATTCAGGGATTGAAAACATTAATCAAACATATTAAATTTATTTTGATAAATAGTTATGGCTGGTTGCTTTCTTAAACAATGTGTTTGGTACCAAAATACTATGGAGCTCTGCCTTTTACAGTTACTGTCTGTGTCTTTTTGAGGCAAAAATAGTAGAATAAATGTGCAGAAAGCATTGAAGTTGGTAGTCCTTGGTATGAGCGCTGTATTCCACATTTCATACGTACTTTAGGTAAATTGTGGTTACAAAGTCAAATTGGAGATTTAAAATTCTTCCAAGGAGGCATAAATCTGTGTGAGCTCCTTTACTTTGGTTTCTGTCCCAGTAGAACAAAAGTGGCTGCGGGAATATTTTTTCATGCATTTTCTCACAAATAGGTGAAAATTCCTAGGGCAGGAGTTGTGACCCTACTACCACTAGTCCCAAATACTTTCCAAATTCACTAATTGCTGCTACAGCCATGTGCATCTCGGTATTTTTTGCATCCACATCTCTGAAACAGAGTAAGTGCTTATGAGCATGATCGTTAATTCTGTATGAAGTACTCATTTTATTGTTGTTCCTGCTAGGTTGGGCTCGGTAATTTTTGTTAGCCTTCTTTGGTGTTTGGTTGCACTTCATCAATTTTGGCAAACTGGGCCAAAATTAATTTGAATTTTAGAGTTATGCATTCTAGTCAATTCTGTTCGGCATCCTTCAGCTTTTATAGCTGAAAATAAGGTTTTTTTTAAAAAACCACAAAAACATTCCTGGTTTTAAATGAAGCTTTCAAAATAAAAAAGATTATGGGGCCAAGAGCAGAAACATCCCATTTTATGGTTTTTATTCTTACTTAGTATTAAGTCTTGTGAGCTCTCTCTTCAGTTAAAAAACGCTGAGTTTTAAGGTAGATGGGGCAGAAGACAGAACATAGAGCTAACATGTTCTTTAGAATGCCGTGCAATTCACAAGGCAACAATAGAACTGGTTCACTTTCTTGGTGATATTTTGGATAGTCTGTTTGCATATTTCTTTTACCTGGACTTCAACATATAAGTTTTGCTTTATACTTAATAATTGTTTTTTGAAGTGAGTATCAAGAAATAACTTGGAACAGAGTCTATTTATGTAAACAAAAAAAGCAAAGCATTTAATAACCAAAGGCATGCTGCTGACTACAACTTTCAGCACTTGTTAGCCAGTTCTCTTGGCTGTATGCAGGACATGTAACAGAGTGGTGGCTTTCACTGATTTGCTCTGGTAAGATGCAGGAAGTTAACTATTGCCTGCTGCTATCTCCTCAGCACTCTGGTTCTCAAACTTTTGGAGTTTGCCAGAGTATTGTTTTCTTCTTCTCGTTGACCAGTTCACAGCACATGAATGTGGCCATGTCAGGAAAGCTGTGGGTGACAAGGAATCAGTTTGGACAGGTGAACCATGACCACTGGAAATTGTAGTTCTAGCTCTGTATCCAGACTGACAGCTGGGCAGATAGGGATCAAACAAATCTGTAGAAGCCAGATGCTCCATGGTGGCAGTTTCCCTATGAACTTGATGCTTCTATCCTGTTCAGAAAGGTTTGTAGAAGAGTATAGCTGACAAATAAGCATAATTGCTAAAATATCTGAGGGATGATAAGGACATTGCCACTCCTTGTCTAATCTTGCCATGGAAGCTTAAATAAAATGCTGAATTGTGTTTACAGAAAAAATACATAAAACTTCTATTTGTGTAACTATTTCAAGGTACTTGTTTTGAAGCTGTTTTTTTGTTTTTGGAGGCAATTTTGTGTTTTCTCTCTGCTAGAAAGTCTGAAATGCCTTAATTTGGCTTCCTGTGCAGATGATGAAATAAGGGGGTTTTATATTTAGTATAAAGTTAGTGTTATTAATAAACAATGTTATGAAACTTCAGAATAAAAGTTTTTATCCTGTCTTAAGGTGTTGCCCTTGCACCTGCTTGTCAGCTTATACATGTCCGGTTGTATTTCTGTTTTCTTCCATTCAGAACAGTGTTTGAAATTGCTTTCAGGAGGAATCAAGTTTTAGTAATAAAATACTCATGATACAATATAGCATATGTGGAATGAATGCAGTATTATCACACTTTATGAGGAGTAAATGTGCTCTTCCTAGTGGCTTTCAATTTTATCATAAGGTAAATTCTTGTGCAGAAATTTCAGGTCTTTTTAAGTGTCCCTATTTAAGCGAGAGTAAATAAATAAGGAAGAAGTAAATGAGACTGTTGCTGTGAGATTATTTTTTTCCTAGACTATTTGGAAATATAAGGTGAAGTGTCGTGGACATCTTCAGGAAAAAATACAGTTCCAAATAATTATTGCTTTGTGATGTTCCTCATGTTTTGATGGTGACTGATGGTTATGTTCCAAATATAAAGGATCAGTATCTATAAGATATTGCTGGTACCCTTCTTTTGAGGGAAGAGTAGTTTGTATTGCTATTAAACAAAACACTAGGCAATATGTAAGTGAAGTCTGAAGAGAATCTGCTGAGATGATTTGTGAGACTGTTTGGTAGGGTCTTAAAATTTTAACACTTAGAATTACAGATAATCTAAAAGTAAAGCTCTCTAGTATACTTAAAGATTTTTATGTTTTGGTGAAGGTGAGGCATTGACATTACCTCATGGGAAAAGGGAGTATTTTTATGTATATTTTAAAATACATATATAAAGAATCGTGAGGCTACAGTAGTACCATAACATCTAGCAATCTCGTATTGTAAACCTTAGTTTCCTAAGAGATTCTCTAGGAAATATGTTTTTAGTGTTATGATGCAAATACAGCAAAAAGGGTAGAGGAAGTCCGCCATAAATGTATTTATAACAAAGTTTATTGTAAATGATAGTTACTGCTGGGCTATGAGGAAATTTAATTGTAAGTTAAAAAAGATTTTGTGTGTTGCCAGTTTGCTTTTTATTTGGTGTAATGTGAAACTTGGTTTCTAAAGCAGCTGCTCTCACTTCTCAGCAGAGAATGCTCCTTGAGAAGGGAGATATCAGGGCTCTTATTTACCATTAGATAATTAGAATTCTTTCATTATCGATAACAGTTTTATGCAATAAATTGTTGTGATTCAAAATTCATGTGGGTAAATGTTGGTAAGTAAGCAGTCAGTTTTTAAGGGCTTTTTTGCCATTTGCCCAATTGCACATTTGAGCAGTAGATTGGAACAATCTTTTTTTTCTATTTGATTTCTTGATTCTGATTTGGGAAAGAAAGAAAAAAGTGCAAATTCAGCATGCTCTTTCTGATTATAGGAGATGAAGAATTAATCTGATGCTTGAGTTCTTGTCTAGTGTATAACTAATTTTTTTAATTGTAATTTGAGTCATTGTGGGAGTTCATTCCAAAATTGCCTGCAGTTCTCTAGGTACAAGCAAACAAATAGAAATGTCAGAATTAGTGCAAGGTTTATTGCACCTGGAATGTCTGCTCTGGGGAAGTGAAGTGGCTTGGCCATGAAATCACTGTTGTACTGTGCTGCTTCAGTTAATAGGTACAGGGAGGTGTGAGCATGCTGCAGTGATCAGCCCTTGCTTAGCTCATATTTCTAAGGCAGTATTTTAAGTGAACTGATCGAAACTAAAGCAGAAAAATTTTATGATTTCTGCACTTCTAAGTGCTTTTTAAAAAATAATTTATTGAGTACTTTATCAGTGTGTTTTTGCTACAAGGAATGAGAAAAAGAATTTTTCTCTTTTTTTCAACCTTGAGAGGAATTAATAACTATAAATGATTTAGAAAACAGTCCTTGGCTCCTGAATAAAAGTAGTTAACTTGAAAGGAGTGGACCACAAGTTTTAATTGGGTATGTATTAGCTAAATTAATCTATTACTTAGTTTAAGAATTTCTCTCATAATACAGTGGCTTAAAGCTCATTTGTGTTTATACTCCATTTCTCACGTGATCAATTTGAATCCATTCTACATCAGGGTAATAAATATATAGGTAAATGTCATATATAGCCTTAAGTAATTAAGGCTGTCTCTGGCAACAGAGAGTGTATGTAATTATGCATGTATGTCCATTGGGAGAAAAGGGCAATAAGAAATGAAGATGATAAAAGAGATACATTATAGGAAATGCACTTTTGGTGCATTTTAACAGCATTAAAGGCCTATTTTTTTTTCCTAGTAGCACAGCATTTTGTTTCCTGCAGTGGCAAAAAGGAGATTGTTTTTAAGGAGAGATCACAGTCTGAGCCTTTATACAGCCTTGGCATACAGAATTGCTGCATTTTATCAGGGGATACAAATTATCCTTTCTATGTTTACTTATGCATGAGATCATGAATTTTACAGAATGGGTGAGGATGGAGGTCATCTGGCTCAATCAAGGCCACCTAAAGCCAATTGTCCAGGACAGTGTCCTGGCAGCTTTTGAGTGTATCGAAGGATGGGGACTCCCTAGCCTCCTTGTCTCAGTCACCCTCACAGTTTAAAAGGTGTTTTAGGAGGGAATCTCCTATGTTTCAGTTGCTGCCCACTGTCATTGTCATCTTGCTGGGCACCACGGAAAAGCGCTTGTCTCCATCATGCAGACTGATAAGGTCCCACTAAACCTTCTCTAGGCTGAATTGGTCCAATCCCTTTTTAAAGGTGCTGTGTGCCTTTACATTCTCTACTGGCAGCAAGCTCATTGGGCATTGTGTGAAGAAGCATCTGCTGCCTATTTGTGTGCTTCTTTGTTCTATTAGTGTAGATTTTGGTATGTAACTGCATTTTCTGTATTTGCTCTATGTATTGCCCTAGTGATTGCGCAAAATGCCATAGTTTTCTTTCTCTGCTTCTCTTCCAACCCTCTTCTTAACTTAAGTGACCCAAGATTTAAAAATAAGAGGTTTTTTTCTGCTTAAAATATCCATCTTGCAAGTTTCATAGACTTTCTGAAATAGAGACTTTTATAATGTAATTTGGTTTCTGTTTGCAATTTATTAATTATCAATTTTCTTTCACAGAGTTTGGCAAAACACAATAGGAGTAACATTGGAACAGAAGGTGGCCCTCCTCCTTTTGTACCTTTTGGGCAGGTATAGTGTACTTCTCTTTGTCACTTCATAAAAGTACCTGTATTATGATATTTAGGTACCTTGTTCCAGATAGATAAAGGCTATCAAAATACCTTAGGTCTTGATAACTTGGATATAAAAAATGAGCCTGTTAAAAAAACCCCCAAAATTGTGTTAATCCTGTCTCTTTTTTGTGCCTGTTTCCAGTAACAATTTTCCTCAGTTTCAAGCTTAACTTTTATTTAGTGTGCGGAGCCTTTTATTGCTGGTCAGATCATGTAGGCATTAATACAGGCCCTTCTTAAATGCCAAAGAATCAGCAAATATCCAAGAATCATCATGATTTCATCAGGATGTCTTAGCTTACATGATCATATTCTTTATCTGAGGGTTTGCTACTCTAATGGAATAAAACTTGGGTGGGTCTTTTTTCACATGAGAGCAGGCAGAAGAGTTAATTAAGAATTTGTTTTGCATTTTCAGAAATGTGCGTCTTACGTGCAAGCGGATAGCAGAGACCTTGATCGCAGAAAGACTCTGCAAATGACAAATACTGTAAAAACTGTTGCAGACAATGATGAATTTGAGAAGCAGAGAACAGCTGCCATTGCAGAAGTAGCAAAGAGCAAAGAGGTTAGAATGCACGTGTTGCAGCATTTTACTTACTGTGATTGATCTTTTCTTGTTAGGTCTTTCTCTCTTAAATGACAAATGCTTTCTGATATTTGCCTGCTTATAATTCTACTCGTGTGTCTTTAAAAAGATGAATCTAACTTAGAGTCCTTTTGAGTTGATGGCTATATTCTTATCTTAATAAAGCTAATAAATGTATCATAATGTTTTATTGTAGATATATTTTGCTACTGCTACTAAAAAATGAGGGGTTTACAATTTTGCTAATAAAATTTAAGTAATAAATGCAGGTTATCAATTTTCATCTGCTCTTTTTAATTCTCAAAACCCCCATGATTCCCTGAACTCAGTCTGAAAAAATAGCTAGGAAATTTAGTTCTACTGTGTCAGGTTTATATGTTCTCCTTTGGTCTTCTTTTTAGTTTACTTCTCAAACTGCTAAGTAAGTTGTAACAGCTAGAATTATATACCCTTTTTATAGCCTTATTTGGGCACAGGGGAAAAAAATTCCTAACTGATAAATTCGTCTTTTTCTGTGTGTGTGTAAATTAGTGCTTTATTTGTTGACCCAGAGCATAAGCGAAAAAACACCAAAAAAACACTGCAACAAAAGTGCTGTACTTTTTCTACTAGCAAAATATTGAGGCTTATTTTCATTATTTCTGTTTGCTGAAATGTTATTTTGTGCTTATCTAAAGACCAAGACATTTGGAGGAGGTGGTGGTAGTAGCAGAAGCAATCTCAGTGTGAGTGCTGGAGGGAACCGAAACAGGGAACTGTTCCAGAAAGAGAAGATAGCAAAACCAGAGGGGAAGAATGAAGGTGTCTACCGAGAGCTGGTAAGATGGAGGACTTTTATGGAGTCTTAAATGTGTAATATTAAAAACAAAACCCCAAATATAACAAGAATAAAATCAAAATACCTTGAGGAATGATGACTTTCCTTTCAATTAATTTTGAGGTCTGCTTAGAATACTTATGGTGCCCTTGTGCAATACTAAGATACTTACGAGTTTCACTGTGATTCTGGGCTAGACATTTATTCAGTAAAATTTAAATACGCATCTCAGAGGTTAGATTCCATTAGGCTTGGGGTTTTGTGGGTTTTTTTGTAGGGTCTTGATATGGCCGTTTTTGAACCTGTAGGCAGAATGTTTTATTCATGGGGTTCCAGTTAAGAGTGTTTTTGGTTGCAGCTATTGAAGTAGATGGGTAACTGGTATGATTTTGGTGCATGTGCAATGTTATTTCCTGTACTTAATGCTTTGTGATTCCTGTTTTGACTTTTTGTCATCATGCTCTTTACCGTTTGGAATAACAGAACCTGCATTTCTGCTGAAGTAAATTGTTTGCATTTCTTTTCTTTCTCCTGTCAAACGTCTAGCCAATTATTATATTATATTTTCTCCATATTTTAAGAAGTAACTGCATTTTTGCATTGTCTGAAAAAGTTGTGAAAGGGTTCAAACTGGAACAGATGGCTAGTTTTGATATTCATATTATTTTGAGATATTTCTTTTAGTTTTCCTATAAACTAGGAGAACTTGTGTTTGAAAGCCTGTAACAGCAGAATTGAAAACTAATGAATTAAAAACTATACTATTAATAAAAAATCTAATTAAATGATGAATTTAAAATTAATTTAAAACTAATTAATTAAAACCCATACTACTAATAAAAAATCCCTTGGTTCTTTTGAGATTATATCCAAAGATTTTATATAAAACTGGAATATTTATAATCAATCAAACAAGAAATAGTGTTTCAATTAAAAATTAAAGAGAAATTAATGTAAAACCTGGTGGGTTTATAGAATGTTCTATTTATTATTTTTCTGTGTACCTTTTATTTCAGGTTGATGAAAAGGCTCTAAAACACATAACAGAGATGGGTTTTAGCAAAGAAGCAGCAAGACAGGCACTTATGGATAACAGTAACAGCCTAGAAGCAGCATTAAATTTTCTTCTGAACAACAGTAAACAGAAACCCATTCAGGGACCACCACCTAGAGGTAAAGCTTGCAAAGAGATGCTTTAAAACTGTTTACAAGCCTAAGAATTTGTGTATGGTGGATTACTAATATTACAGAAGGGTACATTTACATATTTTTTTTCCTGCAAGTTAGAATGCATTGCAAACCTGAATGCAAATCCCTAAGAAAGGCTTCTCTGTATTATATTCTTGTCAAAAATTTTGTATTGGAAGTCAGATATTTAATTAGCCTGAAATGGGAAATGTGTATCTTGGAATCACAGAAGAACATGGGTTGGAAGGGAGCTTAAAGATCATCTATTCCGCCTCCCCCACATCCACCTCCCAGACAGAGAGGCCACTCACTAGACCAGGTTGCTGAAGGCCCCATCCAACCTGGCCTTGAACACTTCCACAGATGAAGCATCCACAGCTTCTATGGAAAACCTGTTCCAGTGGCTCACCACCCTCATAGGAAGGAATTTCTTCCTCACTAATCCTCTCTAAATATCTCCAGTTTTTAGTTTAAAATTGTTCTCTTTTGTCCTATCACTGCCTTTCTGTGGTGGATTTTTTTAAAGACAGAAAATACAAACATTTTTTAAATCAAATAAGCATGTATGCACTTTTTATTTTTCATTGCCCATTCACAAAAAGCCTTTAATGCTTACAGGTAAGGGGAAGGGCCGAGGCCGAATAAGACCTGAAGATGAAGAAGAGCTAGGAAATGCCAGACCCTCTGCACCAAGCACACTGTTTGATTTCTTGGAATCCAAAATGGGTACTCTAACAGTAGAGGGTAAGTTACTGAAATTAATGTATCTGGAAAAAATGTTGGATAGTGCAGGTAGATTTTTTTTTTTCCTAGCTCTGTCATCTAAAAGTTGATTCCTAGTACTTCCTCCACAGTCAGTCATTTGAAAAAAAGAGTGCTTGGAGAGTTATTCCTCTTAAGAAAGGTCAAATAAGTTGCTCTGTGGTGGTTAGATGTGTAAAAGTCAGTAATTTGAAATAAGATGACATGAATCAAAATCTTTTAATCTGATTGGATTCTTCCTGAATCATGAGTCTTCATTTATGATATCAAAAGTCTTCACTATATTTATCAAAAATCTAAATATTCAAAGCAAATAACTTTAAAATAGGCAATATTCTGCACTAGCTGATACAATTTTGTAAACTGGTCAGTTTGAATCAAACTGTTGTTTGAGGTATTTCTTGGCAACTCATTTTACTTACCAAAGTTGCATTAGATTTCTTGCAGTGAACAGAAATTAAAAGAGTGGTAGTGTTTCTGGCTTACACTGCAAACATTGATTTTTCTTTGGATGTATTTTGTGCTTATATTGAAATATTACAGAAGGCTTTTATGTTTGACTGAAAGACATTTAAATGAAAATAAAAGAAATAATCCCTGTGGATTATATAAATTTCTTATTGTCAGTGATTTTGTAGTAAGCAGGTAATAGTAGTTTATCAAGACTCATGAAATGAGTGAATTGCTTTTTAAAAATCTCACTACTAATTGCTTGGGGGACTTATATGATCCTTTGGATTTAGTTACAGGTATGTAGACAAAGCATAACATTATGTGAGTAAAAAAATAGATATGTTTGTTACAGTTACTTCAGTTTATAACCTTCAATATTGTGTTTTAAAGATAAATGCATATCTCTTTTATGAGATTTTTTCTTCTTAAATAAAAATAAAAAGATTCCATAAATGTTATAAGAAGAAAAACATAATATTATTAAAACTTTTTAAAGGTTTATACTCCTTCAGTTACCAAAGGTTCTGACATATTCCGTAGCATGACACACAGGGCTTCTGCTTTTATGTTTTTTATCACTGTCTTGGTTTTTTTTTGCTTTATCTGAGTAATAAATATGTAATCCAATATACTATTCCTGAACCGTGCTTTCCTGAAAA
>VXBU01014669.1:194508-231452 GCA_013400315.1 Bombycilla garrulus
ATTACTAGTACCACTTAAATCTAATTTCATCCTGTCATCTCTGAGCAGTAGAGACACGCAGTTTCACTTAGAATTAGAAAAGTATTGGTCAGAAGTGAAAGGCACATTGGACAAAGTGATCAAAACAACTCAAATATGTAATGTCACAAAGCCAAGAATGTCTCTTCATTGATTTTTCCTGCACAGTAATACACTAAGGAGCGCCCAGGCTGGCAAGTTTTTCTCCATTTATATTCACCAAACACTGTGCTATACTACATATAAAAGAAGATAGATTGTTCTGCAGTGTTTCTGGCACCTTGCTGTCCTGTATGGTCTCTAAAATCTCGTATTGTTTTTTAGGTATTCAGAAAGAAGGGGTTTGTATAGGGACAATGAGCACACCCCCTACTGTTATGTGTTTGTATATGATCAGGAGCAGATAATTACCTGGAATGGCCATATTTATCATTATTGCAAGCATTAAAGTCCTATACACTTCAGACAGAGTGTAATTCCTTCTAAATGACTGAGGGTAGATGTAAAGTCCAAAAACCAAAAGGCAGTCTTGCTAAACTGAGCTAATTATTTTTTAATTCCTGTATTACACCAAATTTTCTCCAAAATCTTATGTGATCTGGGGAGAGAAAGAGTCTGATAAAAAAGAATTGTTTCTCTTTTCAAGTATGCAGAGGATTGATTTGCTTTGTGCATCCTTCCTTGTTTTTCTTACCTACTGTTTCTAATTGCACCTGAAACAGTAGTATGGGGAATTTCTAAATTCACTTCTGGCTGTGTGGTTTTATTGCTGAACAAGAACTGTAGACCTGTTTTTGGAATTTTTCTCTTTGATTTACCTTTTCATACTTGCATTTAGACCAAGTAGAAAAACATTTATGAATTGAAATACTTTTGTATTTTTTTAGGAGGTAGTTATATTCCTTTTAAAAGTTAACACAGCGCATTAAGTTTATTGTTGTTTGCTCTTTGTTTTTTTTTTTAAAGAAGTACATATTAGTTGTAAGAAAGCATGTTAGTGTTTTTCCTCAGAAGTGATATTTTGTGATGGGTTTTTTATCTCCTTTTTTCAGTTAAGGAAATATTATTTTAAGTAATTTCAGCTGTCAAAAATATTAAATATCTGACTCCATGGTCTTCTAGCTCTTCACTTATAAAACACAGCATACTTTAAACATACTTTATTTAAATGAAATGCAAATAATTAAAACAAACATATCCTTAGCTTTAAACTGCATGTCTGTTTATTTATTTATTTATTAATGTAAATGGTTGGTGGAACCTACAGAAGTATTTCTGTGTTGGAACTAAGTAGTTTGAATTTTGGCAAGAGAAACCTCCTGACTGCAAGAGATAACACAAATAGTACACAGAATTGCTTTCAATTAGCTGCCTCTGCTTGCACTTGGTTAATTTCTGCTACTGAACACAAAAGACTTTTTCCATTAATCTCCACATTGTTTTCTTTTGTTATGAGGAACAACTCATCTTTCTTTGCCAGCTTAAATGAGTAAACACAAGGATTATCAGTGAGAATAAGATGATGCCATGAGCTCTGGCTATAGTATTAAGGAATAATGAACTTTATTCTTTATCTATTCCCAAATAGATTAAAGTTTTGAAATAAATTGGTAATGCAATACAATGTAATTAAAAAATACTTGTTTCATTTTATGGTCACACAATTTATTTGAATATCTAGGAGCAAGGGTGCTTGGAGGGGAAAAAAAGCCTGCCTTTGAGTTAAAAGAAATTTGTAACAGTTGAAATCTGCTATACAGTAGCCATGTTTTCAACAAACAGAGAGCACTATTGACAAGACATTCAAATTGAATAATAGTCATATTTCTTATTCAGCCTTCTAAAAACTGAACTTCAGTCAGAGCTAATTGTGACTATGAAGAAAATCACTTATATTTGTTGTATTGGTATGTTAGCATGGATGATATATGTTACAAGGCTTTAATTTGTTTTGTCTTTAAATATAAAAGAGACAAATATAGTAAATTTCGTACATTTTAAAGAATAGTAAAAAATTATCAGTTTTTGCTTGAGTCCTTTAATCCAGTTAGTTAAAGTTTTTAGTGAACACAAAGCAGAATGTTTTGGATTTTTTTGTCCACTTCTTTATTATCATTCTTCTCAGCTTGTGTTTGTTTTCTTTCAACAGAAGCATGCACTCAGGTCCCCATTCCTCAGTGTTGCTACATTTTAGAAAGAATTATATTGATATTTATTTAACTTGACAAAGCTGTTGAGTAATGGAAATTTTACTCTGTGACACGAAGTGTGCACAAATGTATTACTAATTCTCTTCTAATTTTTTAATGTTTTTGCCAATACAAGATAGAACATGCCCTGGAGGTAGCTGTCTCAAAGTTACACTTCCATGTGCTTACATACAAGGTTTACTGAGTTTGAGAGGAGAAACCCAAAACGTTGCCACCATTGTGGGAAGTGCCACAGTAATTGAATTTGGTCGGATTATTAAACATGATAAAATCCACAGGAGAGGACCACAGGAAGCCTTATTCTTTAAATGCCATTGTGCATTGAGCAGTACTTTATAAATTGTGTTGGCTGGGATTTCCAAGTACAGCAGGTCCTGCTGGTTTCTTGTAATCAGGGGAATGTGATTGGTCCTGTATGGTCCTTGTGCATCATCACATACAAAAGCCAAAATGGGTAACGTAAGTGAATGAGGGTTCCAGACCGACAAATGCTACTTGTCATCTCAAAACTTCTGAGTAGATGACAAGAGCCTTAATTTTTAAACGTATTTTTTCAGACCATGCTCCTAAAGCTCTGTTTCCAACGATGATGACTGGGTTAACCTATCTCACTGTTTGAGAGTAGCTTATTAAATCTTCTGGTTAAATGGTGAATTAGTATTTGTTTTAGCCCTGTGGGGAAGCATTACTTTTCTGGGAACAGTTGCTAATGGTTTGTTGGAGTTGGGGCAGGAAGTAGAAGCAGTTGTGGTAGACAACGTGTGAATGGGATCCCTTGATGCTTTTTTTGATCTCTATTTCTCATAAAGAAACTTTAGAATCCCTTTGGTTTCTTTTGGTGACAGACAGGCCAGACAGCACAAATACATGAAGAACCAGTACTATCCTCTTGTCCTGGCTTTTTTTTTTTGTTGACTACTATTGACAAAGTAACATTTACTGTTATTTGGCCATTTCCATTTGCAATTTATGCTTGAATGTCAATCAATCAGTTAATGTGTCCTGCTCATTCAAGGCTGCCATGTATGATGTGGTCCCTAGGGAATCTTTCAGTACAAGAATGGCACCCCCGTAGAGAACATAAGTTTATTGGATATTGCATACCTTAAGGGTAGACTAAAAAAGTCATCTGTTTTGTGTCAGCCTTTGTACGTCACAGTAATGAGACCTAGGGAAAAATAACCGTGTAGCTGTTTTGAAGTTCTCTAGTTCTGGGAGTCCACCCTGTCCCGGGCGATCCCAGATGTGTAAAAAGTCCTTGTTTCCAGTCCACCTGCTGAAGAATCAGTCTGGAGCCTTTGGCTGTTGTTTTCAAGGCTGTTTTTATTGTTATCTTATCTATTAGTTTCTTTCTGCCCTGCTGCACGCTTGTCCAGAAAGAGAGTTTGAGGCACTCTGCCCGCCCACGAGCCTGAGCTGTCCTTTTATACTATCAACTACGTAATTAATATTTACTGCTAATTTCCAGTCTGTGATCCTTACATTACATTGTCTAGTTCTGTGACAAACCAATCCAGAGATGCCACCCTGGCTCAAAGATGGATGGCAAGAAGAAGAAGAAGAAATAACATACCACGTGTAAAAATCCTCCGTCTTGTCTATCAGATCCCCCTGTACAAAACTCAAAGCTTTTTTTCTTTTACTCTATAATTACTATTATTTTACTATTTAAACTTTGGTGACTTGCAGTTCTTCATATAAAGTTGGTAACTCATTCCATGGATTAAAATCAAAGCTACAGGCACTCTTGGTTGGCAAACCAAGGTCTCTGACTCTCCTGCCAGGGCTAAAAAGCGTCCTGGCCAGAGCTCAGGTCATTCAGAAATGTCATAGGAACCCCCTGGGTCACTTCAGCTGTTAGCTATTTTATGTAGTATTATTTTAACTTCCCACTGCTATTAAAAAAAAAAAGTAGTCAAAGAATGCAACATACTTTGAAGTTAGTTGTTTGCTTTTATGTTATCATCACATTATTTTGTGTAGACAGTAGCTAAAATTGCTCATTACATGCTATGAAATTGAATAGAAATTTCAGTAAACTTTTTTGAATTATAGAAGACTATGTCTATGTTTCACTTTTTCCTTCAGGCTTTAACTAAACTGTAGCTGCTTTGCATGCATTTGTGTTGTGTAGAGTCCTTGTAACTTGTATGTACTGTCACTACCCATCTCAGCTCAGGAAATGTTTATTCATTTAGAAAAAGAGTGAAGTACAGCCCTTAAGAGGAAACGTTTTGAATCTAAGTCAAACCTAAAATCCTGCCACCTAGGAAAGTGTTACCATACCCAAACTAGTCATGAACCGGTTCCTATTTTTTTTCTGTTGGAACAATGAATTTAATTTAATTAATTTACTTTTACAGAATATTAAATAAGATGATTTATAGTGAATTAGGTTAGAATTTTATATGCATTTTTCTGTAGTAGTGTGTACCTGGGAGTAGACATTCAGGGGTCATCAAACTGTTCAGTCATTTAGTGTGTAATTAACGTTAGGAATAGACCTAAGAGCTTAGATTTGGCATAGGAAGAGTGGAAGCCTGAGCATTTTAATACCAGATGAGAGGAGGTACAAATTAAGAATGTTGTGAACAAAGGTTGTTAATTAATTAATTAATTAGGAAATTATATTTTTCTAGATTATAAGAAGTCTGTAAGATTGGTATTATAGAGAAGTGGAAAGGTGTAATGAGGATATTTAGTGAAAAGTTACAGATATAAAGTAAAGAAAAATAGTGTTTTCATGTCTTATTTGTAAAGAAGAAATAAAGAGGTACTTCTAATTTTAAAGGCTTTACTCTAAGAAAAAATAATTATACGAGATTTAAAGTCATCTTTGCATTTTTAAAAAGAAAATGCATATTTATGAAACTCTTGTATCATTCTGAGTAGTATATATTTACATATTAATGCATTAAAATGTGATGGATTTCAAAGTAATAAATTATAGAGTAAGATGTATTTTTTACCAAGATCATGTTCCAGCATGTATGCATATGTCATGTTAAAAAATGAAAACACTAGTTCATTTTAATAAAACAAATGTGACTTCTAAAAGTTATGCTATGTCAAATACATGTAAAAATTGAGCTAGATTCTTACTGGGCAATTTAGTAAATTATATTGTTAAAAATTCTGTGAGCTACTAATAATAATGTGATGCTTGAAAGTGTTTTTCTAAAAGAAATAAACAAGGTAAAATTTACATTTTAATTTTAACTTGCCATCTAGCATATAATTATGAAAGTTGATACATTTGGTCTCAAGTATCAGCATTCCTTGTTTCTAGTGGTAACATTCCTTTCCATGGGAGTGTGTGAGAGCCTGATTGCACAGTCCCACTAGGCCCATGCACACACCAGGCTCATGGACATAAATATGAGAATGCTGCCCACATGGCACAAAATTGCTCATGTGAACATGAATCCCTTTAATGGGTTTGTTTTCCTTCCCATCAGGTTTGAAGTCTGCTAGCAGATCTCATACACAGCCACCAACACACACCCACCCTTGTGAGTCTCTCCTGGTCAGGAGACCCCTGTCCTCTGGTACCCACCTCAGACACCTCTGGTCCAGCTTGTTGGCTGGTACAGCCTGGAGCTGGTGGGCTTTTTGGTTGTACTTTATATAGATCTGGCCACTATGTGAGCCCCGGCCTGCGGTCTCCCTGGCAGATGACCTTCAAGACCCATTGTCTCTCCAGTATTCACCTGCCAAGTCTTCCTTGTCTCATACCAGCTTATCCTACCTCAAATTTGCCCGTAGGATTAAAAACATGTCTCCTCACATAAACAACAGAGAATTTAGAAAGAGACTTTAATAAGGAGATGAGACAGATTACAGTGATCACATGCAGGACTCTATTGACCAGGAATCTACTTACTTGCAGCTCTCCTGTTTAATCTCATTTCTTTATTTTCCCCTTGGTTCATCTTCATTTCTCCTCTCCTTTTGCTCTTCACCTAAACAATCCATTAAGAAATCCATGTTTGGCTAAAAGTTCATGATACCATAAAAAGTTTCACAGATACCCGCAGCTCCCTTCCTCTCTAGCAGGCAATAGCGTGTTTCCTCTTTTCAGAGATATTCATGATAATCTTGTCTTTATTCTCATCAGTTAAGAGTTCTGTTTGAAGCTGTTAAAGGTTTCGCTTCAGCAGGTCCCGTTATAGCTCACTGATCAGAGTCTCCAGAGTCCTGGGATTTGCTACTGTTCTTGTTATCTACATTTTGCCAGTTGTGTTCATTTTATCATTTCTGTGTTTTGCCTTTCCTCTTTTATCCTGAATAGCTGTTAGCAAGGTATTTTTACAGAAGGTTTCAATTCAGATTAGAAGTATTCCCTTTTCCTCCTCATTTTCCTCCCTCCTCCTTTCTTCATCTTGGAATTCTATTTTTCTGTCTTAAATGGCTCTTACTCAAGTGGGTTGTTGATGTCCATAGGGAGGAATGAGTAATCCGGAAGTTTATGCCTAGCTTTTCTCTTGCTCATAGGTGGTTTGATTCTAAGTGCAGCCTAGAGTAGTGTATGTTTTCTGATAACCAGGAATTGCAGTTCAAATGTGTCTGCTATATTCTCTGTGTGTACCATTCAATTTCCATGTCCCAAAGGTACATACATTTCTAAAGAATACTGTTACTTTATCAGAGTCTGAAACAGTATTTCTAAAATACATTTGTGTGAAATATGTTAATTGAAATAATTTTTTTCTTTGTAGAACCAAAATTGCAATTTCAGCCAGCACATCAAGTACAGCACAAAGTTATGAATGCAGAACAGAATGGCATCAAAGAGAATCATTCAAGACACGTTTCTCGCAATGACATGAGACAGCCAAGGAATGAGAAACCCCCTCGTTTTCAAAAGGATTTTCAGAATTCAAGGCAGGCTTTGGAAAGTGGTGGGTTACCAAGAAACAGAGGTCCTGAAAGGCACAGCTCTTTAGAACACTGGACAGATGAAAAAAATAAAAGTGACAGACATTATACTAGAAATGATAGGTCAAAGGATTTGGGTTATCCCATAACCACTCACCAGAGTGATATTACTTTCAAAAAAAGGGATAGCAACATGCAAAACAGAGTAGGAAAAGGAGTGTCTTTCACAGAATTCAAGGAAAATTCTGCTGCTCAAGATGTGACAGACAACAATAACCAGAAACGTGGGAAAAGGGAAAACCAAACACACAATTCTGAAAATTTCTGTGATAGAAAGGCACAAACAATAAGTAGCGAAGCCTTTATGGTAAAAAATGAGCAACATTTTGGTGTTAATAATGATTACCAAAGTCCCAATAGGACTGATAACTTTAGTGCTGTACCAAATGGAGATACTGAACATCATCCGAAAGGAAGACGAGTAGGACCTATCAAATCATCAGGACCCACTGCGATCCCATGTTTTGATGATAAAATGTTGTATTACAACACCGGTCCCAAAAGGAGAACTGGGCCCATCAAACCGGAGAAAATATTGGAACCATCGATCCACATGGAGTATGGAAAAAGTTGGAGACCAGGGGATGAATGTTTTGCTCTTTATTGGGAAGACAACAAGGTATGCCTATGCCAAATAAGTATCTCAAATTGTGCTTCTAATGTTCTCATACACATGTGTGGAAGATAGTTAGCACACTACTACAGAGACATGGCCTTTGTTCATAGATGTGTAGTGTGCTTCTTGCTAGCTCCATGCTCACTTTTTTATATTTATGACACATGTCGCTTATATTCATTGCACAAAACCTTTTAAGGGCTTAAATCAAGTCCTTGTTTTTCTCATGTAGATGGAGTGTTTAGGATGGCTTAAGCTCCTCACTGAAGCATTTGACTTAAGTGCTGAAAATTTGAAGGGATGAATATGGATCTAGGTGCCCATATTCTTTGCTGAGGAACAAAATCAGGATGCTGTGTGATCTAGAATATCTGTAATGGTAGATGTGTATTACCTTTTTCTGGATCAAGTCAGCAAGCATCCTTTAGCAGCACAAAGGAAGAATAAAGTCAGCAGGAGTGGGGCTGTAAAAACCTGCCAGTTTTCTTTCAATTCTTAGAGAATGGAAACAGCAAAAGTCTTAATTTTGATTAGCCCTTGTATGTTATTAGCTGAAGAATTTGTGGACAAATAATGCTGCATGATAGTTTTGTATTACAGATTTTTTTTTAAAGTTTGAGTGCTTTATTTTCATCTCTTTTTCCCATTAATAAGTTTTCTCCTGCAGCAGGACATTTTACTTTCTTCTCCTTTGCTGAGAAAGTTTTAGACTGTTTTCTTTGATTTGTTCAAGAGTTCTCTGCCACTCTTCATGGGTAGTTTCTTTGGGTTTTGACCCCTCTGATAATCTGAGAACTACCTAAATATTGTTGTTCTTTAAGTATGTTTTATTCACATCTTTTTCTGCTTTTTAAGAATTTTCTGTTATGTTTACTTAATGTTATTTAATATAAGCATTTTCTTTTTTTTTTTTTCTTTTTGGTCTCCATTAACTTTATTTTTCTCTTTTTTGCTGGTATGACTGAAACCAATGATAAAACCATGTAGGATTTTTGGTAGTGACAGCATATAGTCAGTTGATTCTCTTAAATAGGAATATGTAGCTTGAGAGGATGGATTAGTGTGAAATATAATGACATATTACAGAATTGTTTCCTATTTTGAGAAGCATACTTGCATTACTGTGAAATAAGATCTTGAAAGTTTGGAAAATAGAAACCTTGTGAGATAAAGATGAGATAATCCCAGACTGTTAGGTATTCAGAAGATTAGAAGGTATGTTGTGTGCAGTAATTTGTTTCTTGGTAGTTAAAGTAAATGCTGCTCTTCACTTCTAAGGCAATTTTGAAATGTGATGATAAAATACAGTACTGAGCTCAATCATGTTAGGAAGCAGTGATTTCTTTGTGTTCAGTCAGATAAAAGTGATTGAATACCTTCAAGAAGGCTGTATTTGCATAAATGCAAAAAAGCCAAGTTTTGTGTTTAGAAAAAGGACTTTATGAAGGGGCAGCTTTGTAATATTTTAATAATATTTTTATCGTGTTTTATTATGTGAAAAGGTAGATATACAAGTACGTACATAAAAGCCGAATCAGTGTATGGCTGATAAGCACTTACAGACATATATTTTAAGTAAACATCTTACAATAGTATTTCTTTGTATACAGCAGCATTTGTGTTAGTGATGAATTTGTTCTGCTTTCAAAGAGATGAAAACAGGTCTTTTAAATTCTCAGTCTATTTAAATAAGCTGCATATTTTCTCAATGAGTATTCTAAATACATTCTGCCATGTCCTTGGTGTCTGCCATGTGGAATTTTAAGGTATCTGGTTTCATATCTGGTACAAATTTAAAACAAAATAGAATACTTAGACTAAGTATATACACACACCCAGAGACTTTTATGAAAAGGAAATTGTTAAGTATTTGTGGTATTTCTGGTTGTATTGTGTGACCTTTGAAAATTTCTCTTTTAAGTTCTACCGGGCAGAAATTGAAGCTCTCCATTCTTCTGGGACAACTGCAGTTGTTAAATTCAGTGATTATGGAAATTATGAAGAGGTGCTTCTCAGCAACATCAGGCCTGTTCATGCAGACACGTGGGTATGTGATAACAAATTGTATTAAAAAATATAAACTACATAGTCTGTACAAAATTTGTAACTCTTAAGCAATTAATGCCTACTCATGCAAAGAATGCTACCTACATGTGTAGAAAAAATAGTTGCACAAATACACAAACAAAAGCTCAGATTTTAGTTGTCTATATGAAACCTGATAGCCATGTATTATGATGTGGTATTCTTTCTGTATAATAAATTTCAATTGTATTGTTTGAAAATGAATAATTGATCTGTCAGACAGTTTTATGCATGTTTTCTCTCTTTAAAGTTGTTACTTACTCTATTCAACCCAATTTTTTGTTTTATATCATGTACATTGTATGTTGTTCTATAAGGGTTAGGAAACAGTCATTTAAAACCTATGTTCTGAAGCTTTTCGCTACATGTGTATGTATGACTGAAAATAGACATCTGTATTACTTTATTTTGTATCATGATTTTATTCTTGTTTCAATAATTTCTTCTTCGCCAAATACTGTAGTGATCATGTATGCATCAAAATCTGTTTTATGAGGTTTAGAATGTATTAGCCTTATGGAAGTTGAAAATTTCAAAAGGCTTTACTATTGAATATCATGGAAGCAGAGATACATTTTGATTAAAAAAAGGTTATCAGGAATGCACAATTCTTTGCTGTTTACTCTTACTATAGAAGGCTGCACAAAAAGTTATAACTGCATCTTGATTCCTTAATGTTGAGTTGACTGTGCTTATTTTAAGTTCTTAGTTTTGGGTCATAGAACCATGTTACCACTGCTTCAGAGGCTGAACAGTCAACTCCTCTGTTTCCCAGTGGTCTTTTAATGTATATTGTTGCCTGTAGCTTTCAGATGCCTCTGAGATGGCCTTTTTGTACTTAAAAAGATACCTGAAACTCTTCCCAGCTGATGCATTGCTGTTTGTATGAAAATCAGCTCTTTTTCCCCACCTTCTTTTTGTCCTACTAGCTGACCTGTAAGGTGCTAGTGACTTAGTGTATGATTGTATTATTTTAACCCTTTTTCTGGGTTAATAATCAGACTTTTCTTCATTTGATTACAGCTTTGAGGAGTGGCTTTTATATTAGTTTAAGCCACTGAATGTTAGCTCTCACAGTCTAAGAACTTGGCCTAGTATTAAGACTAAGTTGGTCCTGATAGTGAGGTTTCCTGCTTGATCCTAATAGTGAGGTGGTCATTTTCCCTGCTTCTTCTGCCTATGTCTGACCATGTGTTCTTCCTCATCCCTCTCCTCTCACGCTGGATTGTCAGTCATGTAGCCACAGGATGAGTTGAATGAAATGGACCATATTTTTGTTCCCCCAGCTGGCTTAGTTTATTCCAGAGTTAATTCGTTAAAGCTGACACAAGGGTGGACAATGTATGGAGAGGCAATTCTGACAGTAAGTACCACAGTCCTGATATTATGCTGCATTCTGATTGAGTCATTGAGGCTTCCTCTGTTGTTACTGGAGACAAAAGAGGAGTTTCCAAGGACTTTCAGTCCATATAGAAGTGAAAAATACCTTTCTCAAGGTTCTTTTTTCTCCCAAAGTAGCCTAGTTGAATTACATAAATTCAAAAAATGAAATTTCAGATCATTACAGTTACACAAGATAAATGCCAATCAACATCTTCGCAGTAAACATCATTTTAATGGGTTGTTTTCTGACAAATTATTCTTTTGTTACACTGGAAGGTCTTTGCAGCTATAGGATTTTTGCAGAAGAAAGTTGATTAGGAGCTACCTCTTCACTTCTTTGTGTTTGAGTGCTAAGCATAATCCTCATTATGCGTTTGCAGTTCTTAGTCACCCATTGATACTCAGGTTTGTCTTTTAAGCTGAACACTGTTGGCCATTTTTCTTTGTCTCGGTGTTCTTATTAATATATAAATCTATATAGCTTGCATAAATGCAAAATGAAGTTATCATGCTGCTTATTTCTTTGCCTTAAGATTCAAGTAACTTGGTTGTATTTTCTCTTTACAAGAGAACAAAACAGATTTTAAACCGGCTTAAACAACTACTTTTCTTTCACTGATCAATGCTGTTGGCCCCAAGGAACATATATTGCTGGAAATATTATGCTGATTTTTATTTCAGTTGTTCCAGATAATTTCCAGATTCCAGCTAAGTAAAGTCCCTTTTGCAAGTGCTTGGGTCCATCAGTTCTGGGCACTTTTTAAACACCACCTCCTAAGGGCACAGGAGCAAGCAATTCCCAAAAGTCGGAAGTCAAGCAGGTGAGGCAGAAGGCTGGCTTGGCTGAACAGCAAACTTCTCTTGGAAATATAGCAAAAAATAATGAAGGTGTATGCCCAGTGGAAGTAGGGTCAGCTGGCATGGGAGGAATACGGAGATGCCGATTGCCACTGTAGGGAGAAAATTCATGCGGCTGAAACTCAATCCGAGTTGAAGCTTCCAGAAATGTGGGGGTCAATAAAAAGGAGGTGTTTTTCAAATATATTAATGGCAGTAGGCAGTGTAAGAATAGCATCGGCCCATTACAGGACAAGGATAGTAACCTCACAAACAGGGACAAGGCAGAGGTGTTTAAGGCATTCTTTACATCCATCTTCAGCATGGATGGTGGACCAAGGGAGTCTCAGTGCCCTGAGCTAGAGAACCATGATTGCAAGAATCATGAATACCCAGATGACTGTGGAATTGTGTGGGATCTGCTGGTCCAGCTGGTTCCCTACAAATCTTTGGAGCCTGATGGGATTCATCCAGAAATCCTTAAAGAACTGGCCGATGTAATTGCAAAGCCTCTCTCAATGTTTTTTGAGTGGTCTTGGGAATCTGGAGAGGTCCCAGTGGACTGGAAGCTGGCTAGCACTGTCCCAGTTTACAACAAGGGCAAGGAGGACCCTGGAAACTACAGACCTTTCAGTCTCACTTCAGTGCCTGGTAAAATAATGGAAAAGATTATTCTGGGAGGTATTGAAAAACACCTGGGGGACAATGCACTCATCAGTCACAGCCAGCACAGCTTTGTGTGGGGAAAGTCCTGCTTGTCAAACCTGATTTCCTTCTGTGACAGGGTAACCCACCTAGCTGAACTAGGAAAGCCAGTTGATATAATTTATTTTTGGATTTCAGTAAAGCTTTTGATGCTCTTACAGTATCTTCCTGGAGAAAACGTCCAGCCCCCAGCCAGATAAACACATAATGTGGTGGGTAAGCAGCTGGCTTTCTGGTCAGGTGTAAAGGGTTATGGTGAATAGGATGACATCAGAGTTTTGGTGACTGGTCACTAGTGGGGTTCTGCAGGCTTCATATTCAGCCCTGTACTCTTTAACGTCTTCATTAACAACTTAGACATAGGTCTCAAAGGAATAAGTTTGGCAATGACACAAAAGTGGGAGAAGCTGTTGACTCCTTCGAGGGTAGAGATGCTCTTCAGAGAGACCCAGACAAATCAGAGGGCTGGGCACTCACCAGTGTATGAGGTTTAACAAGGACAAGTGCTGGATTTTCCACCTGGTATGGGGCAAAATTGTATGATTGTGTGTATATACTGGGCGATGAGAGGCTGGAAGGCAGTGCTGCAGCAAGGGACCTGGCGGTCCTGGTCAATGGCAAGTAGAGTCATCACTGTGCCTTGGCAGCCAGGAGCGCCAGCTGTGTCCTGGGGGGCATCAGGTACAGTATCATCGATCGCTCAAAGGAGGTGATTGTCTTGCTCTGCTCTGCATTGGTGTGGCCTCACCTCGAGTGCTGGGGGCAGTTTTGGACACCACAATATTGGAAAGATATTAAACCATTAGAGAGTATCCAGAGGAGGGTAACAAGCATGGTGAAAGGCCTTGAGAGGAAGCCTTGTGGGGAGCAGTTGAAGTAATTTGGTTTGATCAGCCTGGAGGAGACTGAGGGCAGACCTTGTTGGGGTCTTCAACATCTTCATGAGGGGAAGAGGAGAGGCAGGTACCTATCTCTGCTCTCTTGTGACCAGTGACAGGACCCAAGGAAGTGGCAAAATGGCATGAGTCAGGGGAGGATATCAGGAGAAGATTTTACACCCAGAGGGTGGTTGAACACTAGAATAGGCTCCTCAGAGAAGTGGTCACAGCACCAGCCTGACAGAGTTCAAGAAGCATTTGCACAATGCTCTCAGGCACATGGTGTGATTCTTAGGATGTCCTGTGCCGGGCCAGGAGTTGGAGTCGATGATCGTTGTCAGTCCCTTCCATTCAGCATCTTCTGTGATTACATGATTCTTAATCTTTCTTAGCTATCTGTACTGAAACCTTGTCAAAATATGCTTTATGTGATGTCCTAATTCAGACTCCTTTTTGAAAGAGTTGCTGTTATTGAGAGAAGATTTAGTGAACTCTATTAAGCCTGTTTCTTAGAATGGATTATTCTTTATTGTTAGTTTCAGTAATGTTTGTGTAGTACTCATGTTGAATTTAATATTTTGTCCAAGAAATATAAATGGATGAAGTATACCACTGGGAGGAAGAAAAAAAAAAAGCAAAGCAAAACCACTGCTTGACTAGTCACTTGAAAGAACAGCCAAAGTACCACTATGACCTTATTTTGATGGCATTACATATTATTAAGCACCTCAGCTTTTGGTCTGCTTTTAGCAACTTTTATAAGTGATTTTTGGTTTGTTTGGGGTTCTTTTTGCTTTGTTTTGTTTTCTCTTGTCTTAACTGTAGATCAACTCTGCCTCATATTCTCAGAATACATTGTGCTTATCACCTTAATGAAAAACATATAATAATTGATTGTGTATTGTCCATTACCCAGTTTGCCCAGAGTTCTTGTAAATTTTCAGTCTGACACCTCACATGCAGCTATTTATCTTTCTGAGGGCTAGAAGCAGAAGATATAGCTGAGTTCTACATTAGGTAAACCAAAAAGATAGTGGGGAATTTTTTCAATAAGCACATACAATACCAATAGAAATACATTTAAGAACACTAGAGCTGTTTATTGTTTTTCTTAGTGCCTGAAAAATATGTCCTAGGTATGCAATTCATAAATATTTTTAATAATAAAACTGCATTTGGATTCCACTATTCTAGAGTTCTTATAAGTGTCCTGTATTTAACACTACAATACTGTATTCCACTAGTTCCCTCAATGTAGCAGGGGTCCCTTATTAAAGTATTTTAATACAAATAAAAAAAAAAAGTCACTGAAAAGCCATTGTAGAAGTAAGAACTGCTTGTGTTTTCTTGTAAATGATGTAAAATTATACTAACAACTGAAAAGCATTGAAAGGACCTTCCTGAATCACTTAATAATTTGTTTTGTTGAAAAAAAAAATAAAGTCAAGATAATTCTTTAAACTCTAAGTCTTAATTTTATTCTCTAATTTGTAGGATATTTTCCCTTAATAAATTATGAAAATGTGTAGTCTAAGTGTTTGTCTTGTGACATTTCCCCCCAAATCCAAGTAAGTCTTCACTTTGTTTTCCATTCTCTATTTCCTTTAGTATTGTCACAAGCCTTTTCCCACCCTATTTACACTACAATTGCCTTTTTTTTGTTTTCTGCTACTGTATGAAGGAAATAAAGATCGTAGTGTTCCCTTTGTAGGTATGTAGTTTCACTTAAATATGTTATGGCCTTAACTGGAATTCTTACAAGCTGGAATTCTTAGATTCCTTGGCTACAATTATTCTAATTCCTTAAGAATTCCAGTTATGAAGTGAAGCCTGTAGTTTAGCTTAGTTTCCTCTTCCTGCAGCATCTTGCGCTATATTTCTGCATAAAGATATAAGAAGGCAAAAAAAATTCTATTAAAACATAAATATTGTACATATTCCTGGTTTTTCTATAGTTTGTTTTGTTCTGTGGAGACTGAAAATCGACTTCGCAAGTTTTCTCAACTCATTCCTCCAGAAAGGAATGAGCTGAGGAAGGAAAATAACAGGATCTTGAATTGCAGTTAATTCTTGCTGGCAGACAGTTCAGAGTTCAAGTTTGATAACATTGTGCCTTGTCACAGAGCTTTAAGAGCTTCTCTGTGTGTTGAATTACCTTAAACTGTAATTCAGGACTTGATCATGCCTGTCCCACTTCAGGTAAGTGAAGAGGTAAACTCCTGTTTGTTTGCTGAAGGTGTTTGAACCTCTCCCCCAGCAGCGTAAAGAGCAGTGCTGAAAACCACTAAATGGTAAAGGGTTACAGCTGCCTCTTTTAGCTGGAGAAGACTTTTGCCTACCTGTTTTATGGAGGTATTGAACCCATTCAAATGTCTTTATGACAGGCTAATAACTACTTGAAGGATTGTGTGCTGTTTCTTTATGGCTCTTAGGTCTGGATGCCCTTGGCATCACACTGTTGTCTTTTTGTGTTGTGTGCAAGCAGGAAATCTTTCCCACTGAATAATTAAGTAGGTGTAGTAGATAAATGTGTCCTGGTTGGATCTCTTATCTAGCTTCTGTCCTCATTGACTACATAAAAAACCAAGGCTGGTAAAAGAGAATGGTACAGTCTACTTAATCAGTTCTAAGATTCCTGTAGAAAAAATATGCCTAGTGTTGCATCAGAGAAGACTTTGATGTCTTTAATTCTTTGGCTTCTGTACTGTTAGGGAAATCTCAAGAATAATTTCACAGTTCAAAATAATTCAGTGACACCATTCATTAAATGAAGGCTAAGTGTTTTGGACTACTCATCTTCCTCAGTGATGGTGATGGACATTTGTTGAAATTAATCTAGAACATTACAGGTGAATTTAGTTTCCACTAAAGGCTATCTTTTGGCTTTATGAAAGCACTTGAGATGTTAGGCAGTAATTTTGCTGGGCTGTGCCTTACTTTCCATCTTGACAAGATATGGTGATTTCAGTTCACCTTGTCCTCCTAGGCTGAAAAATTGCTTTTCATAGTCTATCTTAGACTTTTTTTTTCTTACCTGAGACTTTTTGTACTCACTGGAATTGTTGCTTTAAATTCCATTGCATCTTTTACAGTATGCCATCATACATGCCCTACACACAGTTAACCTTCAGGCTCTCTCAGAAAAATTCCTTATATAATTATTTATTTCCCCAGCCTTCTTTTAAGGGGAATTGTTTAGAGGCAAACTTTTTGGAAACCACTTTTCCTGATCAACTGCTAGTAAATGTTTTTCTGTGGCACCTTTATCCTCTGAGAAGCTACATAATTTTTCAGACTTTAACTTGATGTATCCATGTTTGAATATAGGCAGATGTTCACAATTTAGCTGTTCTTCTGAAAGTTACTAGCCCCTATCTGAAACATAACTTATATTGAAAGGTGGTTAAAAAACTGCATTTACATAAACTAAAAGGAGGCAAATTTCAGTTGAGGAGGTTGTTTATACCAAGTGGGCATAAACCAAGGGCTTTCAATTTTCTGCTTGTATCATTAGGCATTGTAAAATATATTTGAAACTTCACCTTGAGCATTTCATATTCATCAGACTATGAAATATTGTTACAAATTATTACCAGCTGTACAAATCAGATTAAGGACATATTCTTAGTGGGATTTGCAATTATTAAAAATAGTCATGACAGTTAAAGCAGCACACTTGAAACATTATGGTGTTCTTCTCCTTCTCCCCTTGCTATTAATTGTAATTACATATAGTGACAATCCATTATTTGGAGACTTCATATGGGCTTTTTCCTTGGGTTGTTTATTTTGAGACTGTTCCTCATTAGATATCTTCCTTTGAAGTGAGTTGCGATTTTATTTTGAGATAGCATAGCTTTACCTGGTTTAAGTGTAGTTTTTGATCCTGCTCTACTGTGATTAGGGTTATTCAGAATCTCATTTTGAGAATTCTGAAAGGTTTTGTGCTTGGATTTCTTTGTATTGCCTGTGTTGAGATTGGATATGTTGAGTAAAAGAAGTTAATTATGTAGAAATATCCGGACTGTTCTTGCTGTCACTGTTTCTCTCCGGATTTCCCTGTCTGCTTCACTTTCCCATGTTCTGAGTTTGTCCACATTTCATAGATTATTTGAGAGGATTTTAATTAAAGGGCAAATTAAAGGAATTGGTGTAGTATTCCTGACGGGTTTCTTTCTAAGGAAGGGAGACGTGATACTGTTGTTTTGGTGTTGCAGAATAGAAGTGATGATGAATATAATCTGTGGGGCATGTGTGATTCCAGATCTTACTCATTCTTATGTATACAGCACATGTTCAATAGATACGTTACTTAATGTGCCTGAAGTTTCCTTACACAGAGATGGTTGATATCTGGAATGCTTGAGCATTTTTCTTTCTTGTTTGATGACCTGCAGGTGTTATGAGTAATAAAATCTAAAAAAAAGTCTTTTATAATATAAGAACTAAAAAAGAAATTTACTGCCAAGGCAGATTTGGTTTACTTCATAAATGCTAGAACATAGGAAATGACTCATTTGAGCTGTTTATCTCATTGGTAAAGGGAGAAGGAGGGAGGTTGGGGGAGTTGGGTTGTTGTATGTTTTTTGTGGGCTCTATTTTTTAGTATTGAAGAGATCTTGCCAAAAGGAAACACATGTTTCTCTAATGAGAGTGAGAGTTAGTTAATAAGAAAGCAATAAATATATGATGGCTATACAAAGGGACTTTTAATCCATGTTTTGTATAATGTGTATGTCACACATATTGAACATAACGTGATAGGATCTTCTAACTTGCCAGTTTGGAACATTTGTTTATGCAGGCAAATAATCAGGGACTGTCTCATTGCTCAATTCGGATTCTCCTATGCTTATGAAGCGCATTTATAATTAGTCTTTTCTTTTTTGTGCAGCTTTTTTGGTTTTGGTGTTTTGTTTTGTTTGTTTGTTTTTTACTTTTGGTATCTAATTGGAAGTGTTGCTTCTGACTTCTTAGTGAAAATCTTGAAAGCTTATTTTATGCAGGCTCAAGTTGATAAAATCTTTTGCAGAGAAGGTTTGCATAGTTATGTAATAGTTTCTTGTTTGAATCTATTCCTTCTCTTCATCTCTTTTCTCATGTGGCCACTTTTGTTTTATCTCTAGACTATATGTTGTCATATGGGCTATCCACTGTGGGTCACAAGGCATATAGGGGGAAGTGAAAGCAGTGGTGTTTAGTTATTGCTGTACTCTCTGGTCCTTTCTTGACAGAGCTCCCCCAGTGTCCCATTTCAATGTAGGACACTGCTGCTGAATGTTCTTCAATGTCCTTGAATGTTCTACAACTGACAGTAAAATTTTACAAGATATTGAATGCAGACTCTTCTTGCTTGCATTCCTTCCTGGCCCATTCCAGTCTCACTTCTTTCCCTGTACAGATAATCAGACTCTTTTTGATGATGTCAGACACTTGTTAGGTTACATCAGCAGTCCTCACAGCTGGGCATTTCAAGGCCCAGCTGGTGGAAATCACATCAAAAGTCACAGAGTTTCATCAGTGTCCAGGGCTGTTTCAATCAGCCTTGTTGCCCTGAGTCCCCACTGAGAGAGCTGAATCTTCCACAAGTTCAAGTCATTTGAAGGAGGGAGCTACTTCAACAAAAGTTCATCACTCAACCTGGAAAAGACTTCCTTCCATATCCAAGTGGGAAGGGAAGTACTTGTGAATGTGAGTAAATTGATGATACGGGGTTATTATGCAGTGGTTTTACCTTTGTGCATGGAAAACTTTGTAGGTTTGTTTGGTTGTTTGGTTGTTTTAACTTTTTTCCTAACTTACTGTGTAGATGTACAAATTTTTGAAGATTGGATATTGCAGTTTTAGGATAGTAGATTGAAGATCGAGTAAAATCATTAGTCTAGCACTGTCAAGTCCACCACTAAACAATATCCCTAAATTCCACATCTGCATGTCTTTTAAATACTCATAGAGATGGTGCCTTAACTACTTCCCTGGACAACTTGCTCCAAGGCCTGACCAAGAAGACATTTTTCTTTATATCCAATGTAAACCTCCCTTGGCACAACTTGAGGTGGTTTCCTCTTGTCTTGTTACTCATTACTTGGGAGAGGATCCTGACCCCCACCTTGCTACAACCTCTTTCTAAGTAACTGGAGAGTAATAAGGTCATTTTCACAAGGCTCAGCCTCGTGTTTTTCTAGGCTAAGCACAACCCCAGCTTCCTCAGCTGCTCCTCACAGAGCTTGTGCTCCAGACTTTTCACCAGCCCTGTTACCATTCTCTGGACACACTCCAGCCCCTCAATGTCTTTTTTGGAATGCAGGGCCCAGAACCGGACAAAGCACTCAAGGTGTGGTCTCACCAGTGCTGAGTACAGGTGGACAATCACTGCCCTGGCCCTGCTGTCCACACTATTGCTGATCCAGGCCAGGATGTCATTGGTCCTCTTGGCCACCTGGGCGCACACTGGATCATGTTCAGCCACAGGCAACCAGACCCCCCAGGGCCTTTTCCACTGGGCAGCTTTCCAGCCACTCTGCCCCCAGCCTGTGGAGCTGCCTGGGGCTGTTGTGACCCAAGGGCAGGACCTGGCACTTAGTCTTGCTGAACCTCTTACAATTGGCCTCAGCCCATTGATCCAGCCTGTCCAGATCCTTCATAAAGTCCTCCTGCCCTCCAGCAGATCAACGCTCCCACCTGACTTGGGGAGACTGACGGAGGGGGCGCTTGATCCCCTTGTCCAGATCATTGATAAATATATAAAGCTGAACTGGTCCCAGTATTGAGCCCTGCGGAACACCAATTGTGACCAGCCACCAACTGTTCTATCATGTAGCAGTATAAAAAGTTCCTAATGTTTTTCAGCATATTTTGCCCATCATCATCTTTTGAACCTGCAAAAACTTGCAGGATGATATGGTCTATTTTTTTTAAGTCATGATTATTAGCTAAAATATAGAAGCAATTTGGCAAATTTTATTTTAAAATATAAAGCATACAAGGTAGAAGTGATGTAGAGACTTTCAAGTTATGATACTCTCTTTTTTATGGGGCTGTTCTGTGTTGTATTATGGGCAGATTCTGTTTCAAGACTCTTTTAAATTATTGTGTCCCAGCCCTACCTGTATGCAGTTTTGTTTTGGTTTTTAATTAGGTGTTGGTTTATATATATTTCTTTAGATTTTTTTCTGTATATTTATGGAAATAAATTTTGCCATGTTTTACTTTCTGATTTTTTTGTGTGTGGTCAGTCATTCACAAATAAATTCACACAGGTGTTTGTTTAGTAAATATACTTCTCTGTGTGGGACTTGGGGGATTCACATGACAAATCCTATCATGGCTAAGGTTGTGCACACAGACTTCTTTTTCACATAGATGTGACCAAAACTCTCTTTTTCCCTGTTAAGATTTTGATAGTGATTTCCTGTCCTAACAGGAAAGCATTAGATAGTTTCTCATGGCATCACCGAGTATTTTCTTTCTGAAATTTATGTTGGCAGGGTTTTCTGTTTATGTGCTAAAACAGGTTCAGCATTACAGCAAATACTTCCTCCTCCCCCCACCCTTCTATGGACTTGTATGGTTTCTCTCACAAGTGCACTTTGTGCAGAGAAACTGAGTGCAGATTTTTTTTCTCCAGTCTATGCAAGTATTCTTTTTTGCTATAGTTTAGGACTGTCTGTATTACCAGCCTGGCAAAAACCACTTCCAGTTGATGGCTTTTTTCTGGATGAATAGAGAAAACCTGATGTGTCTGTTGGTTCTGTATTAATTTATATAGAATATCTCACTTTAGTGTGTCAAGTTTTCTTTTAGAAATTGAAAATAAATCTTTAAATATTCTAACTTGATATTGATACTGCTCAGTGAAGAAGCTTTTCACTGGTGAAAGGGATACAGTCTGAATGGCTTAAATATGTAATTGTAAGGAATTTTTTAAATCCATTACTTTTTCCTGTATTGAGAACACAGTGACAAATTTGCAGGAAAGTACATCTGTTTCAACACAAACTGCACAGTGAGAGTTGTGTGTTTATTTCCATGTGTGCCAGAGGGAATGACTGCAAGTATGAATAAACCATGCAGTACCCTTAAGGGGAACCAATAAGCCAGCAATATGTCTGTTGGATAATGATGCCCCAGGCTTACATTATCCTAGTTTTATGGAAATGTAATCGAAAAATTGTCTATTTAGAAAACAAATTAGTGCTTTGTTTCCACAGTTGAAACAATGAAGTACAAAGAAATGTCTGATTCCAAGTTAACTGTTGTGTTGCTTTTAGTTGTCTCAGATTAAGTATGTAATTCTTTTCATTGCCCGTACATTTATTTTCCATTTCTTGGTGTTTTTTTTCTGAAAAATTACTAATTTTCTGCTTCTTTCTTTCTAAGGTTTATTGCTTCACTTCATACTCAGGATGTGTATGGTTTCAGCAGAATCATTTAAAAATTAGCTGGTTTTGAAGCTAATTTTTATATATTCAGCAGAGGAAAAATGATATAATTCCAATTAAAATTAATAGTGTATATTGAATTTTTCAGGATTACCAAATAATTTTATTATAAATCTAGTATCTTTAATTGATGTGTAATAAAGTATTAGTTGAAAAATTGCTGGTCCTGAGAGTATTTTATAGAATTTTACAAAAACTGGCCAAGAAAAAATAAATTTCTGAGGTGTGATGAAAGTCAACAGAAGATATTCATTATAATTAATTTATTTCAGATGCTAAAGAGAAGACTACTCAGGGAAGGGTCATCTTAAAGTTATTTGGAACACGGGAAAACAATAGTTATTATGGAATAGTTCCCTGCCACTGGTTTTACATACCATAGTTAGAAGCGTATTTGCTTGTGGCCCATCAGTGTTCAGTAGAGAAAAAGACATATCCTCATAAGGATGATTTCCTAAGTGTAAATAAGGGGAACAGTGGGTTTGTGTTTATTGTTTTCCTATTTTTTTTAATGCCATTACAGCGGGATTGTTGTAACATGTGGTCAGTTGCTGTTGAAATTGACTGCTTCTACATTAGGGAATTATTAACTGATTTTCTGTCTTGGACAAAAGTCTTTGTACAGAGCTTGAAAGTAAAATGTAGAGTTTTATTTGAATAGTATCAAAATCTCATAGAATTTAAGAAACAGTGAGGGAGAAAGATATCACTAGTATACTAGAATAAAATATTTTGTAAATGGGATTTTGAGGGATTATTCTGGCTGCATAGAGAATGGCAACAAAAGGTAATTGGGTAATTGCAGTTCAAAATCACAGGGTTATTTTAGTAAATCATACATTACCATACAGCAAGTCAATTTTATCCCTTTGAGGACAACTAAATTTCCAAATAGTTGTCATAATACATTTGACATTTCCACTTCAGTCACCACTGTTTTACCTAATATACTATTTTACCGGAGTGAAGCTAGGGCTAAAAATTTCAGCAAAGCTATTGATGGTTTAGTCATAAAATTCAAACCAGAGTTACCTGGGGAGACCTAGACATGCAGCATATATGGGTTTATACTCACCCATCTGTACTAAGTACCTAATGCTTGCAAAGTCCTGTATGCAGCAAGGTACTTTTTGGGTCATGGGGTTCAAGTAGGAGAAGAACTTGTACAGCTTATAGATCCTTTACAATTGCTTATCCTGCAGGTTCTTTACAGACAGAAGATCAGGCATTAATAGGGCTAAGAGTTCATGTCAGTTACTGATGTCACTGATGTCAGTGAGGAGTCAGCCATACACAGATCTAGCAGTATGACCTCGAACCCCACTTGCTCCTCTCATCATAATTTAATGCAGGAATTTGGATGCCCATAGGCCCAGTCTAATACAGATGTGTTGTGCCCTGTGGGGGAAAAAAGTGAGCATCTGCAGGCTTACAAAGATTACTCTGGGAGAAGATTACTCTGTGAAAGGAGCTGATGTTTTAGGTAAGAAGCCTATCTTGCCAAGAAAATTGATGAAGAACAAATATGTTGAATTATTCTGTAATAGACACTTCAAAAACTAATTAGTATTTGGTTAAGACCCTTGAAAAATCTACATTAGTCATACTTCATCTTTTATTTAAATTTTTTACACCTTGTTTGATAGTAATTTTTGAAATTATGACCTAAAGCCACTCTAAAGTTGTACAACAAACCTGTTCCCCCCCAACAAAATCCTGCTTCATCCTTAGTTATAAGGAAGTTCAAAGAATCCGTTTAAGTATTCAGATAAAGTAGAAGTTCCAAAGAATACTGTAGACACTTCAGCAAATCATTTTTTCCTTGCAAATATAGGCTATATAATATACTGCATATAAAATACTTAAAAAATATTTACATGTAGCTATTTCTAGAAAGCTTGTGATTTTCTCAATATGACCATAGTATGAGTTTCTCTGCTTTCTTTTTTTGATTCATGTGGATAATCTTGCAGTCTGTTTTTGATTGATCCAAGCACTGGTAAGTAGAAAATGCAAAAAACCAAGTACTCAAGGAGCTCAACACTGGATGGGCTTAGGCAAAAGAAGCAAAATTTGAGAAAGGAATTTAACTAGGAAAAAGAGATCACTTAGTGTTTTAACAGCAGGAGACAGCTGTTGCCTGAAGAGTGGGCAGTGCAAAGAGGCATTAAATTTGGATCAGGAAATGGAATTTGAAAAGCACATGAAAGAAGAAGCCATTTTGCAAGGAAGCCAACACTCTGTACAGAACCACCAAGTTCCCCATGTGTTCTGTGTATGGGTGAAGTTAAAACTGCAGCTTAACTGAAACAGAGGTTTGACACTACCTAAATGGAAAATATCTTTTGCTTTCTTTGCCTTCTGTCTCCTCTCTGTCCCACAGTCCCTGGCCCCACACTCCTTCTACATGCTGCTTCTTCATGCCTCCCTGCACAGGCTTGGGTGTCATCCCTTAATAGCCCACAGAGAGCTATAATTGAAAAGCTTCAGCTGAAGGGCCCAGTGAATGGAGCAGAATTTTCTGTCTGTAAGCAGCAATAGACAGAGGTAACTACTTTGTAAGTGGCAAAAGTGCAGGAGCTGATCAGCTGTGACTTGCAACTGCTTCCTAAATATGTGTGAGCACAGCATCCAGCAAAGCTTTTGTGTCCATGCATAAGTGCTGTCCAGTTCTTTATTGTAATCTACCTATTCATTCTCAGAAGTTATGCAGGAAGTATTTACTTCAAATGACAGTGTTTAAAAAAAAAGGTCTCTAAACAGTTCTTTTGAATGCAATGAAAGAAAGAAGTCTTGCAGTTGAAATTCAGGGACAAAGCTTTTAATGAAGAATAAATTTACTCTGCTCTAATAGTGTTCATTTGAAGAATAAATTTGTTGGTGAAGTATTTTAAATGCTGGATTAATAACTGTATTCTGCAGCTATGAAATTTACTGATTTTTTTTTAATGCAAAAGCAGACTGGCCAAATTGGTAAAAGCAGGCAATAACTTGTCTGGATTGAAGTTACTTGCTGATTCACTAAGCTCAACTGGTCAAATATGGCAGTGGTACAAGCTTTTCAGAGCATATGGGTTCAAAACATAAGCACCGGGTGCCTATGTTCCCATTTTACCCTTGTTTAGTTCTCACTTTTCTTACAAGATGGGAAAAAACATCAAAAGTAACAGCAGATTTTTACAGCAAAACTTTGAATGAAGGATGAATTTTCAAATTATTTATCCTTCCCTATTTGTCCTCTTTTTTTAAATAGCTAAAGAATGCTGGCATGTTCCACTCTCTCTCTCTCTTCATTCTAAACTGTTAGTGCAGAAATTTCTTTTTGCAATTCACTGTTTGCATTGTGAACATTTCCTTGCTTTTTCCTATGGATCTGCCAGTTTTTCCTGTCTTTTGCAGTTCTGCTTAGTGCTATCATTTAATCTCAGTGTTCATAGTCTGAGGTGGGCAATGTGTAAGTACTAACAGAGTCCTGTATCCTGCAATTTTAGATAAATAACAGAAAATAAGCTGAACTATGGAGATAATGAAATACATAAGTTTTAAAAGCAGTGTGCTAATATAAAGCCTGTACTGGTAATAGAAGGAGAATGAAGATGCTCTAAGAGAGATTTGTGGTGCCCTTTGCTTTATAAAATGTAATCCAGATTTTATACGGATAAGAATAATTTAGAATGAGTCACAAGCAACTGATAAATTGAAAGGAAGCAGTGAGAAAGATGGGAAAAGTAGAGCTGATGGCAAGATGTGTGACCTCACTGCAGTTATAATGGAAGAAGCATAAAAGTTTTTTTGGCTGAAGAACAGAAAAAAACAAGGAAGCAAACATAAGATACACAGTTTTGCCTTCAAAGAGTGCTTGCTGTTCCAGAAAATGGCAGTTTTTAGTGTAGAGTGGAGAAGTTTAAAAATAAAGTGAGATAAAATCTATAAAACTGAATAATTTCTTTAAAGTAGTAAGAAATTCCTTAAAATAGAAGTAAGGATAAATAGGCTGTGCCTGTTTTGCTTGAACAAGACTGAGAGTGAAATCTCAACAATGTGGGGAGAGTGTCCAGAGGATGGAGCCAGGCTCTTCTCGCTGGTCCAGCCAATAGAACAAGAGGCAGTGGGAAGAAACTGATGCACAGGAAGTTCTGCTTGAATATGAGGAAGAACATTATTCTGCAGGTGACCACACACTGGAATATATTGTCCAGAGAGGTCATGGACTCTCCCTCCCTGGAGATATTCAAGGTCTGCCTGGACAGAATCCTGTGATGTGTGCTCTGGATGGCCCTGCCTGAGCAGGAGGCTGGACCAGATGACCACCAGTGGTCCCTTCCAACCTTTACCTGTCCCATGATTCTATGGAAATAAAATGGCAATAAATGGTGAAAGATCAGCAGTAGTGAATTGAGGGTCAATGATTAAGAAATGGTGACAGAAAAGAAATTGAGTTACTTGTAAAGTAAGAATTTTTTAATAAAGATATGACTTGGCAAATTGTTATTTTGGAGAACATTAGATCAATTTAGGATCAAATGTGAATAGGTAAGATCCAAGAAATGACAGTGTGTCATCTGACTAGAAGATGGCAGAATTCAACAGGACAGTCAGTAACTGTGTGTGGAGCCGCTATGCATAGAAAGAGTGAGGGAACATATGAAAGGTGTTCTGTTACTCATTTGTTATTGCCATTTGCTGCATTGCTCACATCCACATTATTTAGAGCCTCAAGAAAGTGAATGTGATTTTACATTTCACTCTTGCCTATCACAGTAAAATTTTTTAATTTGGAATTCATGGATGTGAAGCTTTTCATTCACTGTGTAAAGACAGTTACACCAAAATAGGAGTGTGTAAGTCAAATACTGGTTTTAATTTGGCTTTACTGAGTTCAGAGGATCAACAACATTTAATTTTGAGATTCTATGAAGATTGGCTGCTGTAGAAATTTACTCTGATATACTTATCCTCAGAAGGAGGTTGGCTATTACAGTACACTGAAATATTTAATTTCTGTGCTATTTTCAGCTATTCATGTTTCTTAGAGTATCCTGAAAGAGCTGAAGGTATTTAGACCACTTCAGGCATTTAGCTTACTATTTAACATTTCCTGCAAGTGCAACTTGCATTTTCAGTGATGGGAGATGACCTCACATGCTAAGTTGCGTGTTTGAACTAGGGCTAGCAATATTGCAAACTGTGTGGACTTCTGTGTTAGACATCTAATGCTTTTGATTTTTTTTATTTTTCTTTTATAATCAGTGTCTCTGAACCTCTTTATATGAGGGAATTTGTAGGTGGTAAAAGAAGTACACTGAGAAAAGTTTTATGGCAGAACTCTGTTCCTCAGCCTTCAGCTCCAGTGAAACTAAGAGATAATAAATCAGTTATGCTGTATTCAGTGTTGAAAATCTGTTTTCTTCCACAGTTGTTTCAGGCTCTCTGTAGTAATGCTTAATCTGGAAATATAGCTGTGACCACAGATGTGCCCTGTAAATAGGAGACCTTACCATGAGGAATGTGGTTGTTTGTAACTGTTACTTTAAAAGTGCATGTTTTTTGATATTCATGCTAATTCAGAAAGAGAAGTTTCTTGAGTAAGATCTCACTTTTCACAACAGAAAGAAACTTAAGCTGTAGATTTTCCTTTCTGTTGCTTAAAGTGAAATATTTTACTGCTTTGACTTGCTTAATCTGTTATGTGCATGCTGCACTCTGACAGCTCCTGGGTGTTGGAATTGTTGATGAACTTCTAATGAATCATTCAATGCTCTTTGCTTTGTGCTGCTTTATGTTCCTATGTTGTGAATAAAAGGAATTGAGAGTTACATATCCAGTACTTTTTCCCCAAAGCTTACTTCTTCCAGCAAGTTCCCACTAGACCTAGTGTCTGCTACAGCATAAAGATATTAAAGAAATTAAATCAAACCTGTTTTTCTGAGACAGAATTTGACAATCATTCTCAGGAGCTTTCTTTTTTTTTAATTTTTTCAGCCTATATTTTTGTCTTCTATATAAACTAGTACACTTTTAAAATTTTTCTTTTGCTTCAATGTGTCCCACCTTCAAATATTCCACTAGATAAATGTTTTTCCATTCACTATTTCTTGACCAAAATATGCGTGTAGTTATTTTAATCTTTGTAAGTTATTCTCCAGTATCTTGATTATTTTAAAATTTATTCTTTTTTCACCTCTGAATTCTATATACTTTGTGAATATCTTTCTGGTATGAAGATGCCTAGGAATGACTGAATTTTGCAAATAGTTTTACCTCCCCTCTCATTATTCAGAGCCGATATTATTGCTGCACATAGAAAATCTCTAATTTTTTTACTCTATTTGTAGGCTTTTTTCATTATTGCTGCAGCATAGATTTTTATCTAGTATTTCAGATCTGTGTATTTAGCGTGCATATTTCCAGGTGCTGTTCCTTGTAATTCTATTTCCTAATTATTTTATTTCATTCCACACACTTTTGTGAACTTCTGAAAACTGATATTTCTCTTGCTCTGACAGGTTATTGAGGTTACCTTGCTTCTTGAGTTTGTTGCCTGTATGACTCTTGGAAAATAATTTTTATTTAATACATATGATTTTTTTTTTCTTTCTTGCGAATATTTAATACCCTCTGCTGCCCTGGAGATTGAGATTTGAGATTTGCCAGCTTGATTTTGTTAGCTTTCCTAGGTTTGAAAAGCCCACTCCCATACCTCATTTATTTTATTAAGTGGTTATCAGCGCAGAAGCAGCAGTTGCTATGTGTGCATGGATTCACCCTTCCATGTATATATGTCTGTGTGTGTATGTGTGCATATACCAACTCATGTATAATGCATTTTCCACCTCTTTCATTCAAAACAATGCTATTTACCCGCAGGAGGAGGAAGAAGAAACGTATGAGCAAACTCTAGAATTCCGCAGAGGAGGGGATGGTCAGCCACGGCGGTCCACACGACCCACTCAACAATTTTATCAACCCCCCCGAGCTAGAAACTGATTAATAAGGAAAGAAAGGTAAATATAAGGTACTGGTGCTTTATATATTGGTATAGATTTCAAGATTAAAAAATCTGGATTGTTCTATACTTTTCTTAGGGATATTGGTATATTTATTATAGAAGTTGGATATCTCTGTTTCTCTGAATTTTGTGGCTTAGGACAACTTAATGTATCTGTGGGAAGAGGGAAAACAATAAAAACACTTCAACAAATAGCTTTTGACTTTTGCTTTATGTCAAGACTCATGTCATCTCAGCAAGCTTTTCCTGATGCTTTTTCACCTGAGAGCAGCAGCAAGATTCTCTGATTCACATACATTAGACCAGCTTATTTAAAACAAGTGGCTGCTGTCCCTGCTGAACTCAGGACTGTCTAGCTCTGTCCAAGGTCCTATATTCTACTTTTTATAAGTAATTTATGTGAATAAATATCCTTTCTGTTGTTTTGCTTCCATGAGAAGGAGAAATATAAAACCTGTGATTTCACAGTTAAATAGAGAGTTGCAAAGACAAAGAATATTTATGATACTCCGAATCTTGAGGATATACTTGCACCTATGCTTTATTAATTACCAGAAATTAAGGGATTATATATTATCCTTACAAAAGACACCTGCTACATACATTCCTAAATTTAAAAAGGCCAGTCAGATAAAACAGTTATAATAATCACTGAACAAATCTCATAAACTGTGGTGCTTTCATACCACTGCTTGATCTTCTAAATCCTTAATTTACAAAAGACAGTCAAAAGTCTATCCTGACTAATGAAAGCTTTGGTAAGTCATGTAATATTTGATGTACATCCACAGTGTGTCTTTATCCTGAATCACATTTTTTTTTACTAGGCAGTTTATTTCTAACATGCAATAAGATATGATTCTACTTTTTTAGAGTATATGTTAAAATGTATTTTTCATTTATGGCAGTACTGGCAATGTAAGAGAGGTGATAATTGTTCTCTTTTTGCCAATATAATTTGAATCTCTATTTTATCAATCACTATTAGTAAACATATTTTGAGATAGTTTATGCAGAAATTATTTTGGTATATGCACTGAGCAGAGTTTTAACCAGCATAATTGGCCCTGAACAGTGTCAGGGTGATCAGTTGAATGAGAGATGTGAACTGTACACAGCAGTCAAAGCCAGGGAATTTTTTTTGTATCTTAGGTAATATTTTTGGTATTTCTCTAATTTTATGGTATAAATCTGGAAGACTCTATTTAGCTTTGGTTGGCTATGAGGCACCAGGGAGAATGGTAGTAACTCCTGTATCTCAAGAGCAACTTACTTGTTGGTGGAAAAGAAACAACCTTTCTCAGACACAGGTGATTTTTCCTTGCAGCTGTACCTACACTTTGTTTTAAAGATTGTAATGGGATTCTGATTTAAATGGACAGCAGATCTGGTATCAAAACTTACCTGGGACTGAAAATAAGCCTTCACAGCTTTTCCTTTCCATTGGGTTTTCCCAAAAATAAGTGGTTGGTGTAATCAATTCTTCACTGATTTTAAATGGAGGCGTAAAATCAAAGGCAAACCCTAAATTATTTTCAGCTTACCTGGACTTGTACAGCAACGTAGCTTTAGTGTCTTGACACGCAGAATTTCAGAAATATGAAATGTCAGTTCCTAGAAGTGGATTTCTATATGGATTCTGCCTCCTTTCCATTTCCTAGATCTTTTTAGAGCATGGCATACTGTTCTTATTTCAAGGTTTTAATAACCTGTTAAATGAAAACAAGATTTATTGAGGGAGTTTTAATGGATTGAGTGACACATAATTTTACCTCAACTTTTCACTACAGGATGCTTTACCTCTTCAACAGAACATTTATTGGTGACACCTTTATTTACTGAAAAGACATATCTCTCTATTATTTTAAGTAACTTAATGTCTTTCTCCTGAAGAGATGGAAAATCATAGATGATGATTATTTTATGTTATAAATTGGTAAATTCTGTAGAGTGTTGTAGTTGATAACATTTAAAATTCCAAGGTATTTTGTTCTCAAAGGCAACTTAAACAATACTAAAACTGGAGTTTGCTGGCTATATTTATATTGGGTATGATAGGGATGTATCAAAGATGCAGCATGAAGTCCATACAGTCAAAGTATCAACTCATACCCAAAACCTTTTAGATTCACCTGCATAATCTCATATCACTTGACAAGGAGGACCTAGTAACACAGTGGTGCAGCAATGTGGAAACGAGCCTGTAGTGTTTCCTGGGTTAGTGTTCAGCACACTCATTCAGATGTTGAATTTGGGCATGCACATCTGGAATTAGTATTACCAAATAATCGGTTCAAAATCTTTGTCTGTACCGCAATGGGTCTGAAGTGGGAGGAGGCTCAAGATTTTAAAATTCTGAGTTGTTTTTTAGAAGTGGAATTTGGATCAATGGAGCTTTTCAGTCTGGGGAAGTGAAGTCTCTAAAGAGATCTTATTGCAGTATTTCAGTATTTGAAAAGGGGACTTCTAAAAAAGATGGAGAGGGACAAACACTGCAGACTTGCAGGAAGTCTTGATCTGGTGATTTTTATGAAGACAGAGAGATAAAGTATGGGATAGTCAGTACCTCACTGTGGTTGAACTGTACCTCAAAATTATCATTTATTAATATCTAGCAGTGTGAGGTGCAGAACATTAAGTCAGCATTTTATCAGAGGGAATTTTATGTGGGTATGAGTCAAATACTGGGTTTAACAGGTCTGTAAAATAAGATAATCCTCCTAGAGAGTCAAGATATAAGAATCAGAATCTAACAATAATGAAAATACATCCTGAGGTTACATTTTCTGTATAGAATGTCTTAATAGTCTGAAATTGAAGAGGAGCAAATAATCAAAAATGAGTGTTTTGAAGGGTCAGACTTTCAGAGGAGATTGAAAGAACCTACAAGTGTGAACATATAAATGCATGGTCCTTATATGCTTTTTGGGTCTTCCTTTGCTTCATGACAGAACTACTCTACACCTACACCTTGTCACATTTGCTATAAAATCTGTATTTTAAGTCTTTAACAATGGATAAATTGTGGTTTTTGTGAGAGAGGAGTCTTTACCAGAAAGTGTTCTTTGTATCAGACTGATTGTATTTATTGCATTGAAGTGCAGCCTTCTGATTTATTCCTTTAAAGAATTGTGTCTCCATAAGTACTGAAAAGCAGATATCCACTCTTTTTGAGGAAGAAAATAAGTGACAGTGAAGTCTGTGTTGCACAAAGAGCCCAGGAATGGGGGGTATGTATGGTTTCTTGAGTGCCAATATTTTGTGTCCTTATCTGTGGTATTTTAGTTTTTTCATTTAGAAACCTTGGAGTCGGGGGGATTCACTGGCAGCTCCCAACTTGCTGAACACTTCTTCTAGAAGAAATTCGGGGGTTTTCCAAGCAGCAGGATGGAACAAAGAAAGCTCATGTGAGCAGAAGGAATTTGGACCTGACACCACAAAAGACTTTTTTAAAGTTCTTAGCTAAATGAAGCTGAATACTTTTTACACATGAAAGAGGCAAATTGTCATTGCTGCCATCAATAAAACCACAGTGCACTATTCTATTCTTTGCCTTGTATTCTTTTTACTGAGCCTCCATTGTTAGTTAACATAGTAATCTATCATGATTTTTTCTTAATTTTGAACTGATTTTACTTCTAATATTGTTTCTAGTAAAGTAAAATTAAAACATATTTTCTCAAAAGCTGAGAGGCTTGGGTATTTAATTTAGATTTCTAGTTAGCATTGGTGAAACATGTTAAAAAAATTTCAACTAATTGTACAGGAAAATTCTGAATAGATTTTTTGACTATGTTTTCTGTGTTTATTTTCCAAAGTTGCTGAAGGACAAATTACAGATTTGCTTATTATGTTTTTTGTGATCTGTGACCAGAGGGTCAAAGGGGAGAGAGAAAGAAAATAATTGGTTTCATAAGTCATTTTCTAAATAATTTGAGGTAAATATTTTCTTTATAGGAATATTTATATTAAAGAAATAGAAACATTTCTAAAAGGTACATTTAAACAAAAAATACTAAAAAATGTACATTTGTATTTTAAGCATAAATATATGCATACATGCCCATGTGCAAGCTGTTGGATAGTAGGTACTAATTTTCTTGTAGTTTTAAACTATGCTTTTATTGCTTCATATTACTAGAATTTTTTCAATTGTCATTGATGTTATGTCAAACTACTTTTTATTCTAAGCTGTATCTTTGACTCTTATATGATTATGACAAATAGTTGAAATTTCACTATTTCTTTAGCTGAGAAGCACTCAAAATCTAGATAACATGCAAATCCCTTCTAAGCTTTATGCTGATCATTTAAGACTGAAATAGCACACGTGTTTTGAGGTAGTTTTGTAAAGATAGAATTATACCTGAGAGATGTATTGGTATAAATTGTACAGTTCATTCTGCTGAATTTCTCTCTGAATGCTCATACAAAACTGTTTGAATAGAACCTTGTTTATTTGGATGATAAGAAGTTTTATACTGAGGATGTAATTGAATGTATCTGCAGTACAGAATGTGGATTGTTGTCTGAATGCAGTCAAATCTTACCAATCACATAAATTTTTGCAGAATAGTAAGGAATGAAATATTTTGCTGTCTTAATGGATCCTAAGCAGCTTCTTCATAATTACAATGAACCTTACTAATAACTCTAAAGAATTTTGGAAGTTTTGAACATGAGCTGTACAATATTGAAGTTCTTCACTATCAACTAATACACAACCAATTTTATGAAGTTTGTTAGATTTACTTTAGAAAACACTTTCCAAATAGTATGAAAATTCCTGGTCAGTTCTGCTAAATTGTACCAGCAAATAAATAAACCGTAGGTCTAATACATTGCATGTTGGATGTTTAACTTCAAGAATTATTGCTAAGACCACTGACAGCAGCTATTTGGCTTCATTAAGCAATGCAACCCTAGTATTGTTTTAAAAAGTAGTTTTGACTTTTCTTTGCAAATAGGAATGGCATTAAACAAGCCCTACAGTCAGTGTACCAAAGCAGCTCTTGAAATTAAAATAACTTTATGATCTTTTGAGCTTTCCTTCTTGCTGTGAACTAAATCATTAAATAAAGAAAACTATAGTCTGATTTAGTGAACTTTAAAAACTAATGCCTAGTTATGAAATTTTGAGACTCTACAAATACAAAGCAGCATTCCTCTGTAGTGGCTGTGGCATTGTGAGATTACTACATGTATGTGCAGCTGTAGGCAGATGAAATATCCTTGAGAATGTTGGTTTGTTTTGTAAAATAGTAAAGACCGTTTTCTGGTCTTTTCACTGGGGCTGTGGATCTAGAAAACTGGAGTAGCAAACAGCTCCAGAGTCCTCTTGAAAAGTCATGTAGTCTTTGTATGTTTTATCATTATTTTCTGCTTTGGCTTCAATTGAAATAATATGCTGAAAGCTCTGTCTTTCAGGATCTGAAGAACTGTTGTTTGAAAAGTTAAAAACTTATTGAATCAATCTGTTTAGAAAAGCAAGAATTAATATATTCATGCTTATTGATTCCTGTATCTGCAAACAACATGACAATAAACTAGGTAGGTATATAAATTATATTCTTGATTTGCATAGTCCATCAAAATCAAAAATACAGTAATTTACTAGTCATACTGTAGTAAAGTTTGCATGCACAAGAACAACATTAATTTATTTGGCTTTTGTGATCAGAAGAAATTATTGTGTCTAGATAGGTCTTCAAAACTGATGTGAAAGTTAACTTCTAGTTCATCAAAAGCAACAGCAAAAACAAGCTCCTGAACCTGGTATGGCCACATCTGTGTGGTTAAAGGGAAAAAGCTGAAAGGAGCACTGGATTCTGATCGTGCACACTATTTATTTACTAGCTTGATTTGTATTGGAGTGTTCTTGGCTAGCTGTTGCTAAGACAAACGTGTCACAGAGGAAGTTTGCCCTCTGCAAGGTAGACATGAGCCAAACTGTGCTCTTTGACCTGTGAACCAGTAGGTCCCTGGTTCATGGCTTTCCTTTGCTAGGATTACAGATAGAGCTTTTGAGAATTTCTATATTGAAATTAGGAGTGCAATTCAAATGAGGTGGTTTATTTGCCTTGGATTTGTGTATAATGTTTTTACTGAATGAAAAATAATCGGAATTTCTTGTTTAAATTATTCTAAAAGTTATATGCCAAGTTGGTAATACTATCATTGACTAGGATTTTTTTTCTCCTTTATATTTTTGAGATAAAATAATTTTGAAACGAAAAGTGGAAATGTTGTGGTTTTGTCTTACAGGTATTCAGAATTTTGTATTAAAATCTGATTGAAATTGTCATGTTTGCATTCAAAATTCTTCCTTGGTCTAACATCTTCTGATAGATGCTCACATGTATATTTTAATATAGCTTTTCTTTTTGTCACTAGCAGTTACTTCCTTTTTAAGTCTTTGGCAACTACCATGCAAAGCATTTTGAGGATTACTTGTCAAGGTCACTCTTCCAAGAAACACTGCTGGAATTTTCTCTGCAGAATCTCTTGGCTTGAGCCTTATGCAGATGAAACTTGTTGGGAATAAGGCTTTCCAAGGCAGTATTACCGACACATATTTTCATTGGGATGCAAAATGTTGATATCACAGGAAAGACAAACTTTATCCATAAGATGTACTTGGCATTAGATACGTGAATGTTTAGCCTGAGGTAAATCTGAAGAGATATTTGGAAGAGAACTCCCAAACAGCGAAAGTAGCTAATGAACGTTGGTAGCTGAAATAATCTGGTAGTGTAGAGTGTACAGTCCCTTTTTAGCATTATGGTTAGAAGGAGATTCACACAGAAAAAATCTCCAGTGCTTTTATGCAAACACAGGAATATATCATTTGGAGTGAATCTCTGTAGATGCTTTCTTGAAGAACAATTTTATTTCAGCTGTCTTTTCATCACAGGACTTGATCCAACTCTAGTAAAATGCTGTAATTTTCTTAAGAGAATTGTAAGCCTGAAGAATGACCAATTGCACAATTAAGTTCAGTTTAGCTTTCTGCTTGCTATACAACTATTGGGGTATTTTCCTGTTTTTTTTTTTTTTTTTTTTTTTCTTTATGGAATGTTTTTGAGTGACTTACTGTAGGAGAGCAGCTAAACCATGGAAGGTACTCCAAACTTGTAGACATTGGTTGCAAGGTATGCATGTGAAAAGCTTTGTGGTACTATCCTACAAAACAATGGTAAAGACTCATAATTACTCTTATTTTCAGTATTTATTTCATATCACTTGCTTATGTTGGCCTGTTCTGGCTTTAAATTGCAATTTTGTTCTGAGAATTATTCAAAATAAAGAATCATTAGGATTCATTGTATTGGGATAGAAATTTTATCAATACTTAATTTTCCCAAAAGATTGAGAAGCCATAAAAAATCAATTTCCATGCCAGCACATGGGCTGTTGATGGACATAATTATATCCTGGAAATTATGATGTTATGAGTGAAACTAAAATCTGGTATATATTGAAAACATCTTAGATGTATTCAAATAAACAGGAACTGTGGGGAGGGAAATTATTAGGTGTATAAGACCAACAAAGAAATATAGATTGTCCAAAAAAAATTTGGCAGCTGCTTCTATAGAAAATGTTAATGCAATTTGACTATTTCTATCATAAAATGGCTGCATAGGTAAGTTTTGTGCGGAAGATATTAATGTAATTTTCACACAGTTTAATTTATCATGGGGTCTTGAATGCTTTGCATTTTTACCATGTGTTCCTAAACTGCAAAGGTTAAAGAAAATAAATTATATTTTGTATTTTATATTTGTTTTATAGTCAAAATAATCCCAGGCATATTTTGTTAGT
>VXBU01014669.1:231459-264466 GCA_013400315.1 Bombycilla garrulus
TCCCAGGCATATTTTGTTAGTCATTTGATGAATGGCTACACCTCTGCTAAAACAGCTATAATCGAAATTGAGTGTGCACAGATTTAAGTCTCAATCTAACTGTATTTGTGCTGAATATTTTTCTGTAGCTATTTAGCAAAGGAACTTGTTTACAATAATAATAAAAGTGAAAAGCAGAATCAAGAAGGAATGCTTATCATTTTGATAGGCCATGAAGGAAACCGTGGTTTTTTTTTCACTGGGGCACTAGAATAGCATATACAAAATCCATGTTCTGTGTGCTATTTGAATGTAAAATAGCTTTCTTCAAAATTGATATTTTTAATTTTTTCCCCAATCTGCTAATTAAAAAAAAATTTAGCCCAGTGTAATTCATGGGATAAAACAGATGGTCTACTCTGTTATTTCACTGCTCTTGTCATATCAGTCTTGTGATCAAATGCTCCAAATAGTAGATATTCTTGATAGTCAGGTACTAAGTGTGGTTTTTACTCCAATTTATTGCATTAAAATGTTTATCAAAACATGAATTAACTTTGTACGTGGCAAAGATGAGACGTTGTACTGACTTTCATCACAAGTAGAAGCTACAGCTCAGTTTCAGTATACTCCAGCTGCAGAAATAACAATAGAATTCTGTTGTGTTGCTCCATTTTGCTTAATTGCTTTAACTTTGATGTCTCGTTTTCAAAAAGAAAAAAAATTCTTACAGCTGTACATAAACTACTGAAAATGGACTGAGTTTAAAACAAGAAGCTGATGTCTATTACGTCTTTAGAAAAAAACAGAAAATTGCAAGAGTTGTGAAATGTGAAGACTTGCCATGAATATCAGCCAAGAACTTTTATGCTCTGTATCTGTGGAATTGGGCAATTTTTTTTTCCCGAAATAATTGATCTGAACAATTCCTATATAGAATAATTTATTTGAAAACAATTTATTCTTGTATTTCATTCAGTCTCTGTACCCTGTGAGGAACCTGGTTTTCATTGCTTTGGCACTGTAGCTTTCTCACAGCACTTTGCAAAAAGCCAGATAATGATTGGGAGTATCAGATGAAATTGATAGAGAAGTTAAGATACTGATGTTGGTGTGCGAGTTCCTCCAAACTTAATGGGAGAAGCTATACTCTGGAAGATGTGAAAGAAGCTGTGACACTGTGATTAAATAGCTGTAGAAGGTGAATGTTGTATCATTAATGCATCATTCATGTGTTGCAAAGTGCAGTTGTGCATACTGGAACAAGGACAAGACAGGTGGAAAAATAACTTTAAATGATGATATGGTAACATTTTTTTTCCCAAATAGAATTTGCCATATGAAAAGTACTTAGCATCTTGAAATGCAGATACTAATGGGCAGAATGTACAGTATTTATAGAAAGAACCTCAGATTTAAGATGCTTTGAATGTGTCATCCATATCAGCACCAATTTTTTTACCTGCCTGTTTTGTAGTAATGTGATTCTTTTGAGGCAGGTGTTAAGAAGGTCTTTAATACTGTTTGCCTGAGGTGTAGGCAATGCTGTATGCTGTTGCTTTCTAGTAGGCCAATAAAACCAGTCTCCACTAGGTTATTTATTTTCTCTTTTCATTGGTGGTTAGGCATAGCAGTAGCTATATATCATTGCTCCCTTGAGACATTTGGAGACCACTCTTTTAGTAAGGGCAGACCATGTAGTCTCCTTTGGAGGAAGTATGGTTCTTATGCTGAAGGCCAGCCAATCTGTAGAACTGAATTTATGTGCTCTGACCAAAACCTTGACGTCTCCTGTAGTTTTTGTACCGCCTGCAATGGAGAAAACATTAATGAATGATGAGTCACACTGTTTCTTTGTTATGTGCAATTATGGTTTGTTTAGGCAACAAGTTCCCATGGAGTCCATGTATCTCTCAAGAAAATGTGTATCTGAAGTGTTTGGGCCACGATGTTCACTTGGGCCATCTCTGTTCTGCTCTGTAAGCTGCTAACCACTATTTATTAATTTTTTTGACTTTTCCCTAAATAACATAACACCTACAACTTTAGTCCAATATAGTACAGAATATTAATGATACTTGGTTTAGATTTTGTGTGTTAGTTTTTTTCTTGACCAAAACTCTATGGTTTCACAGGGAAAATATTCTGGTTTGGGATGGACTGGGCAGGAGTAATACCACTGTGTACTTTTGTCTGAGATCCTTTCATCAAAGGCTGCTTATCACTAATACTTTGCATTTTAATATCGCATTTTTAAGGCAATTTTGACTTTGATCATATAGGATGTAGACTTTTATCCAGATATTTTTTCAGCATAGCAAATAGCACTCTCCTGAGTCCTCTGCCTATGAGGTCTTTGTTAATTTTTTTATGGACATTGATTAACTTATCCCTTTGATAAAGTTCCTTAGCTCTTGAAAGCACTTAGCTCTAATTCCCTATTACTTCTATTAACAGATTGTTCCAGAATTTAATTCCCCAGAAGGCTAAAAATCTTCTAATTACAGCCTAAAAATGTTCAATTATACACACTTGTGCTTGTGTCACTGTTGACCTTCACATGATGAGAGTTCTCATCTGACCCTTGAGGTACCTTTCTGAGCTGTGCTGAATGGTGGTATGGAAGAACAAGAGTCTGTGAATCATGCTCAATAGCCATTTGCAGTGTGGTAACATGCTGTCACAGGAGGTTCTGTGATTCACATGGTCCTTCATGCTTGTAATGTGTGCAGCAATTTCTATTCACTTGTTGAATTGAATTCACTTAAAGAATTGACTGTTCTTTAAACTTAGAGTCTTGCATGTCCTTCTTCTACTGGGCAGGGATAATACATATATACAGCAGATAAGAGAGCACCTCAGGAAGTGCATATCTAGGTCAGCTCCTACTCAAGCCATGTCAGCTGTAAAATCAAATAGGGCTCACTGCTCATTGTTCAGGACTTCCTCCAGTCAGGCCTCAGAAACATTCAGACGTGTGGAGGCACAGCTTTCTGTGCAGCTTGCTCCAGTGTTTGACTCGCTGTCCTCAGGGGAAAGAGTCTTTTCTTTACATACATGAGTCTGTCCTACTTCAGTGTGTGGTGGTTGTCTCAAGTCCTCCTGCTGTGCACCACTGTGGGGAGCCTGGCTCTATCTTGATAAATCTCCCTGTGGAAACAAGTCCCCCAACAGCTGTTTTCTCTAGGCTGAACAGGCCCCTTCTCTGACCACTGCAGTAGTCCTCCACTAAACTCTTTCCAAATTATTGATGTCTTCCTTGTATTTTCAAACCCAAAATTGTATATGATATTCTAGTGAGGTCTAATGAGACCTGAGTAAAGGAGGATGATTTCCCTTGATCTACTGTCTGTGCTCCTCTTGTTACAGTTCAGAATACTATTGGCCTCCCTTGCTGCAAGAGATACCGTTGGCTCATGTTCAACTTAGTGTCTACTGATATCCACAGGTCTTTGTTTCACAGAGTCCTCCCCACCCTGTACAATTGAGAGAGGTTCCTCCTTGCTAGGTATTGGACCTTATATTTATCCTTTGTTTAGTGAGATTCCCGTCAGCCCATTCCTCCTGCCTGTCTAGGTCCATCCAAGTGATCTGTTTTTTGAGCATATTATTTTGTTCTCCTCTCAGCTTGCCTCAAGTTTGGTATTTTGCAAACTTTAACAGCAATCACTTCACTGCCTCTTTCAGGTCACTTATAAAGATGTTGATTGGGACAGATTCCAGGGCAGTCCCCTGTGGTACTGCTGTTGTTGGTGGCATCCAGGCCAGTAGGTTTGTTGTCCTGGAGACGCAAAGCATATCAGCACTCAGTGACCAGAGATCACGAAGGAGCATTGGTAGGACAAAGCTTAATTGATGTACTAACAAGAGATAATCAAGTAGTTGGTCTGTAATACTCTGTGCTACAGAAGGCTAGTGAAACCTTTGCTCAATATGACATCTGCAGTAAGACTCTTGGGCAGTGACTACCTCTTACTGCAGCTATTTTCTATTCTAATTACAGTTTCTGTGAAGTTTTTTCCTATCTTAAAATGTCTCATCTTCTTGTAAAATATTAAGAGTATCCAAACCAAGCTATTTTAAAAATTATTCAAAGTAAGGAAAGATAAGGGTGCAATTGTGATGGAAAGAATTACTTGGATTGTTCAGTCTCTAAGCCTGGCTGATCTTGCTGCTACTGTGAATTTGCTCTGACAGGTTTCAAAGTACTTTGACTCATTCTGTGTGTATGCCAGTTGATTGTCACTCAACAAAACAAAACCGTGCTCTGCTGGCAAGTATTGGAGTTCTGTGTCAATCTGCTGATGTTTCTTGATGAGGTGTTGATCTGAGCTGTGGTTCAACTCCATCTTGAAGGAGTGAGCACGCCTGACACACAAACTTGGACAGTAGCAACTGAGCCTAGGGTCGAAGAGGTTACTTCTTCTGTTGTTGATGTTGTCAGTATGAAGCAACTTTTTTAATCCTAAATATACCCTTTGGAATTGTTTGACGTAGGGCAGGGAAGACGTCCACTGACAGGGATATGTAATGTGATATGGTAGGACCCAGAAGCAAAGTACTCTAGTGCTGTCAGAATAAAATCTCTCAGCTAGCTGCTTGTGTTTCCAATGTGGAATAGAAATGAGTGTCTTGGATAATGTCAGGACCAGGGTTAGCCTTAGGCACAAGTTTAACAAAATCTGATGAGCATTGACTTGGCAGCAGAGAAGCTGGGCTAATGTGTCTATTCCCAGCAGTGAGACCTGAGGAACAGTGAGCTCCAAACTGCCTCCAAAGAAAGTTGAAATTGTACAAATCATGGGGGTAGGCATATCCTGAAGTACCCATTTAATGAAAAATAAATGCCTGTTTCCTCCAGGATTTGCTCTCAATGGGTATGTTTTATTGCCAGCAGTTACTAGCAGGCACTGTAAAATATATATTTGTTTATCCTGTAAAACTTGGAATAGACTATACTGGTCACAGGGTAATCTCAAAGATTGGAATATATTTTATTAGTTTACCACATCACTTTAAGTACATCTCTTACTCTATATTTGCCTGCGGCCTGCAGAATTAAAGCATTACCTGAGGATTTATGTGAGAATAAATTTTTAAGAGCCTACATTTATTGAACTTTTTTTAGTCCAGTTTCTCCAGCTGCTTATTTGAGTGTTCCAAATATGAAAGCTGTTAGCATATTTAAAACTTTACTTTGCATGGAAGTTTATACTGTGTGTTCATTTATTGTGAGCTATGATATGCTGTGAAGATAAATAACCCAAAATACTACCTGAAAGCAAACATCTGTATGTGTTTAATTGGAGGAATTATGAAGGAGAGACCTCAGCTGTGCTTGGCAAGTTCAAAAATTACTTCCAGTTTATCTAATGCCACATAATATGAAATGAACAAGATCAAATTATAATGCTATGGTTCATTGGGCACATTTGATTAAGATCATTGTTCATTCACCTAAGAGCTGTCATTTAATACGTACATTGTTGGAGAAATGCACAACTTGGAGCCTAGTGGTGTTTACCTTTTCAAAGAAGAGCTATTTCTAGAACATAGTTCCTTATGGATAACTTAGCACAGGTAAACATGAGCCTGGCTACACTGAAATATGTTCTCTGCCTAATAACCTTTTCCTTCCTAAGTGGTTATATTGGTGGAAATCCCTATATTGCAAAGTCTTATTATAATTTCAAGAGTCATTCCATTTCCCTTATGGAAACAGATTACAGTAGTATGAACACTATGACTCTACAAGTGTAGCCAAAGCAGAGTGATTTTTATTTGTGTCCTTGTGACATGTGTCCATGTCCTCTGTCACATGAGCACCCGGATGTGTTCTTGAGTGTGCTGGGTGATGTTTGAAACAGGCTGGCTCACCAGCTTCAGGGAGCATTAGAAGATACCCAGTCCCAGGTGGTGGGTGCCTCTGCCCTGTAGGAAGACAAGGCTTTGTGCTCCTCTGCAACACAAACAATTCCTTTTGAGTACTTGTAAGTCCTAAAGACTTTTTTTTCACAGTGCAGGGAAACTACTGTATTAGGCTATATGGTGTGATAGAAAAAACATACCAGAAAAAGAATGTCACAATTTCAAATAAACACCCATCTTAAAAATGGTTTATGAACTCTGCAAATACATTGTTGAAATCATCACTTTTTACATGACAATAAAACTTTTGCTTTCAGAAATAACATTTACTTGGGATCTTAGGTTCTAGCATCAGTTTTAACACTGGTTATGCTCTGGTTTCATACCTGTGGTTTTGAATTGTAGCTTCTCTGATACTCTGTTTTGGTAATTCTGATGTTCGCTATGATTTATAGGATAATTTTCTTCTTCCTAGGGTATAAGATTTCTCTGTCTACTGATATCCTTAAATTTCAGGCTTAGATCTGTTAAAGGTAGCTGAAGTTTAGGTTTGTCCAGGACATACAGAAATATGGATTAGAAAATTTCTAATCTATATAGTAAAAAAATCTGAAAGATCTGAATAGCTTTTGTACTCCTCAACTTAAGAGAGGCCAACTTGAATGGCAAGAAGCTCATGGAATTTATATGTTGAGATTGATTTGTGCCAAGCTCACATTTCTGTGGTGCAAGATAGATAAGCAGATAAAAGGCAGATAATTTTTTTCCTAAAGCAAACAAATAAACAAATCAATCCCCCAAAATCCAAAATGAAACCACTCAAATTTCTTGCAATGTCCTTTTGTGGCTCTCCTTGCTTCTTTGACTTTTAAAAATATATGTTCTAAGAAAACATGTGTAATTACCTTTCTGTTTGTGCTGTGCTCAAAACACAGTGAAAAGGTGTCACTGACTATTAATGTTGATAGATTCCCTTTATAAGCTTATAAACCCAGAAATATTTTACTGCTGATCTTTTACTTAAAAAACAACTGCTCATATGAGAAGCACTGTATGAGTATTTATTTTTAAATATTTAATTAGGAAGTGCTTAATCTAAACCTACAATATTCCTTTCTTTTTTCTCCAAGATACATTGAAAATTGACAAAATGTTCCTCATTCTAGTCCATGTTTTGAGGGGTAGAGGAAAGGGGTAGTCATGTTCATTTGGACAGAAAGCACTTATAGTCAGGCAAATGTATAGGTTTTGCCTCAAACTTCTCAACACAGTGTGCTTCACTTTTCCATCTTTGAGGGAAGGGGAATTAATGGACTTTCTGAAGTCAGTAGAAAATTGATCTTAATTCTTCAGTGATATTCGTGTTAAGAATATCTAAGTTGCTGTCTCTGATGTGTGTTCTTCAAAGTGCTTATGTTGATTACTTGGATTTTCAGCACCTCTTCACAGTTTTGTTATTCTCTGGTAATTACTTTGAGAAACATCCAGGCAATCTTTCAAACTGAATCCCTCCAGTTCTAAATGAAAAACATCTAAATCAAACTTTCTCAGACTGTGCAGAAATTTAAGAATGCAGCTTCTTCATTAGGGATAATTTCAAGCAGATGCTCCTTACAGCAATGGAAAGGAATATATCTTGCAACTGCAATTTCCTTTTTGCCTCAGATGATTTGTTTCTGTAATGGCTTTGTAAAGACATCTCACTTCTAGAAAGAACTTGTTTGAAGTAGAAGGTACAAAAACATGAAAAAAAATTCAATCGGATTTATTTCCAATTTCAGTTATATTTGCCTTTTAAAATAAATGCAGTATGTTACACCTCTGTCCATACTGGCTAAAATTGCATTGCATAATGTTTCAAACAGGGATGCCCATGATTCAGTCTGTAGCCTTCATGTGTTTGTGTCTTTTGTTGTATTAGAAAGCTCCTCCCAAAGCTTTGTGTATTCTGTGGTTTATGGCTCATCTAGAATAGTCATTGTTGTCATTGCATCAGTTAAAATACAATAGTTGCCTTTTTTAATTGACTTATATTTCAAGAATATTTTGTGTCCTTTGCCATTATTAATCAGCAGATTGTTGTTGATTAACAGACCTGGATTTAGGTAGCAAATTTAAGTTTCTTTGGAAACGTGAGTTGGAAGCACTGATCTACAGAGCAAACAACAAGGCTACCTTGAGGGCCATCCCTTCTTCCTTCCTGCCTCCTATTCCAGGGACAGGAAATTAATAGTGCAAGCCAGAATTTTGGATATTCTGACAGCGAAGAAACAATCCTCAAAATGTCCACATGGAGCTTATTTGTTGTAGAGTGTGCAGTTTTGGGGAGAAGACCTTGATTTTCATGGGGAAGTTTTAACATAAGTTGGTTCTGACTGAATGAAGCACTTGAACCCCTAAAACAGAGTTCTGTTGGTTGCCAGATAGAAGCAACTCTGGCAATGTGGCTGGCATTGGCTGCCCAGCCAGGAACCATATAAGTGCATGGTGGTTTGTGACTCCTGCTGTTAGTACAGCCCTTACCATGGGAACTCAACAGTGGGTTGTGTTTGGAGGCTGTGCGTTCCCTGGCTGTTCCTGTTGTGGGGCAGAAGGTACTGGTGGATGGCCACAAGGCAGCTCTTACAAGAGATTTCTGTGAATTCTCTGCTTTGCACACTCCATGTTTGTGTCACTGGATTTCTTGCTAGCCTGAAAGCTCAGAGGAAGCACTGGAGGCTGACAGGCTTTGCAGAGTGGTTTACCCTCCTAAAGTGATGTACTTTACTGTGAAGGGCAAGACTGTAGCAGGGGGCAGTAATGGACAAAATGGCATTGCATTAATAAATACAAGTGATAGAATGTCTTTATGTCTGGCTGAGGTGTGTACTACTGTGTTGGGGTGTTAGTTTGAGTGGTCAGTATTTTTATAGAATATTTTATTTTCCTTGCCTTTTTTTTTCTTTTTGAACACTTATTCTTTTTTGTGAAGTGATTTAAAGAAAGTTTAATCAAATGTAATTGCTAGTTGTTTTTTCAGTCCTGTACTTAAGATTGTTTTCTTTTCTAGTAATAGAGCAGTAGGTCTTACTGTGAGTGTGTTTATTTTGCTTTGGTATTATTACTTCCAGGAACCAGATATAGGTTGAATAATTTGCAGGTTTTCGGTTACACAGAATTTTGTCTTTCTCTATATTCCTTCTCTTTCTATTCTTTGAGAGAAGGCACTACTTACAGAACATTGCAGAATTTTCTGGTTAAATGGATTGCAAAGATGAAATAAATTTGTCCTATTTCCATTTTTATTGCACAAGGAATCTATTAATCTATATTTTTATTGGTTTATACAATAGAGTGAAATTCAACTACAAAGGAATGCTTTTCCTATTGTCTCTCTTGTTTTCATCTAAATATTGTTTCTCTGTTCCAATTTTCTTTTATATTGCAGGGAAAAAATCTTACCATTTGTTTAATATGCCTTTTCTCGTCTGCATTTGAAGGGAGATAATTTAATAAATTTTAGAGTTAGAATTAAGTCATGCAAATGGAATTGAGTAATCCTAAGAGAAAATTTGCTAAGTTGATTGTATTAATGTGACTATCCAAGTTGCTATGAGTTTCCAGACATTTAATTAGTACCTCTGGCAGCATACTCTTTTCAGCTTTAGGTATTGTTTTCTGCTCTTCAAAATATCTGTAGTGACTTCAGTGCTTAAGAGGTGAAGCTCAGCTCCAGCTCCTCTCTTTCTCACCAAGGTTCTGCCTTTGCTGATAATTTGATTTCTTTTTAAACACAATTCTTTGGGGAGCAGGGCAACCAGCAGGTATATAAATCTGCACATGGCAATGCTTGTTAGTCTGGGGAACACAGCATAGAGAGTTCTGGGGTTAGAACAGAAAATTGAGATGTACAGTTTCATTTGGATCACCCTGCTGCCAAATGTACCATTGTGTTTCCTCCATGCAGCAGTGCTGGTTGGAAACTACCCAGATTCATCCTGTGCTGGCGGCTTCAGCTGTTGTTGTAGGGCTTTTGTGTGTAAGGGTCACGTACACAGAGACAATGAAAAAAAAGACTGATTGTGGAACTTAGTTCAAATAGTACATAAACATTGATATCTGTGAGGTTTAGAGTGGCAGATGTGCAGGTCAAGATCAAATCCCTGAGGTGACACACATAGAGAGCACATTATTAATAAATTCAGAGTTTAATTTGACAGAAAATAAAACACAGTAACCTGAATGTACAAAGAATTTCATCAGATAGGAGCAATATTCCCAGGAATTCCTGTGAACAAAAAGTACCTCAGAATTGGGAGATGGTGCCATTACAATTCAAAGAGCCTTATAGCAATGATGACTATTAAAGGCAGAAATTTCTAAGAACATTAGGAAAAAAGAAATAGGGTGAAGTATGTGTGTGAGAGGCAGGTTCACTTTCTCATATTAATAAAGTTTTACTTTTGATGAGTACATGTGTCCTTAATGTCTGTGAGTGGAGTCAAGGTCCCTGGTGCTGGGCTTGGACTGCTTGCTTTCCATCTTTTCTTCTGCTTCTCCCTCTCCCAACCCTTTTGCTGTGTGCAAACATGACTAGCAGAGATTGTCCAGGGAAGTTGTGGAGTCTCCATCCTTGGAGATATTCAAAAGTTTCCTGGACTTTGTCCTGGACAACCAGGTCTAGGTGGCCCTGATTGAGTAGGGGTGTTGGGCCAGATGACTTCCAGAGGTCCCTTTCAACCTCAACTACTCTGTAATTCTGTGATTTTGTAAAAAGAGAGTTATATTCTTTGACAATGTAATTGGTATAAATGCCCTTTTTTTTTCTTCTTCTTCTTCTTCCCCCTCTCCCCCCCTTTGTTAGAGTGGAAAAAAAAAAAAGCCTTAAAACTTTTATTACTCTGGTGATTAATAGGAAGTAGAACTAGTTTATACAGACTAAAATGCAATCAAAGTGGCCAGAGTAATGAATAATGAGTGTGTGATGACAGGAATAGCAGCCGCTCTTGACCTATGTAACAATTATAGCAGCAGTTCTTGTTCTGCCTAACAGCTCCTGGGAAAGGGAGACCTTAAGTGGGTGCAAGGACACAGGAATCTGCAATATACAGGAGAGTGTTCACAGCAGTGGATAAATTAAAATATTCCTGCTGTGCTATCTATAACTAGCCCTGAAATGGATTATCCATTTAGGGATACATCATTAACTAATGAGAAGCATGAGATTCCTAAGACTGTATAACTATTCTAGTTTGCTCTGAATTAAGATAAGGAGCCTTTGTGAAAACTGGAGATGATTAAGCACAAAGTAACTATGTCTTGGATTTTAGCCCTGCAGGAGTGACTGAGGAGTTACTAAAGAGAGTTCCTGAACCCTGTGTCTGAAGATAGAGGTGAATTTTCTCTGAAAGATATACAAGTGACCTTATAACAACTGACCTTAGAAAATTCCTCTGGGGTTCCCAAAGGAAGTCTGGAAATGAGATTGTTACAGTTGGATGCTGGGCCTAAGGATGGCAGCAATAGTGGTAGAAATTCAGCTGAAACTGTACCTACAAAATAGACCATGAGAGGTCTCCAGACTCTAAGGCATTTCACTTGTAGGAAGCGAAATTTTTACACATTTGAGACAGAATCAATAATTTAAAGATCAACGAAAATATCTGGAATTGCTGAATAACACAAATAGACTTAATTGACAATAGATTGAGAGTATAGATGTCTAAATACTTGTTTGAAAAATTTAAATCATCCATTTAAGAATGAAAATAAAAGGTTTTCAAGAATGCATCAGTCTCATGTACAGGCTCAAATTCAGCCTCTCATGTTGAGGCAAAAACTGCATTTATCTTCCAGCTGTTATGGTCTTTTTATTCTGTATTCCTTTTCTCAGACAGAGCTTCATTCTCCATGAACTATCCCTAAAGCTGTTCTTGTTTGTGGGTACTCACCCCTACATTTTTTTATTTCTTGTGTTGGAATTTAGAAGAGCTGAAAAACTGCTTTTTGTGGGTTTGGGGTTTTTTCGTTTGTTTATTTTTAAGAAAGAGCCTCTTAGCCGAATGATGCCTAAGGAATTATCTTCTGGCCTAGGAGAAATACACAGGTGCTAAATCTGAGCTCTCTTTCCTCTTTGCTGTTGATCTGAAAGTGAAGGGTAATGCATTACTCTTTGCATGTCTCTGTGGTGTCAGGTCTTTTCATCTTCTGTCTTTGTTACCTATGGAATGAAGACAACCAGAGAAGGCAGAGCAGAAGTTGTGCTGCTGGCTGTGGGCTGCTGCCTGCAGCCCTTGGCAGCCACCAGTGAGCTGTTCTCTTGTGCAGGGCTTTCTAGCTCAGCTGTAAAATAACCTTCCCAAGCTGTAAGTAAGGCCCATGCAGACCCTTCATCTGATTTGAAGAGTTCAACAGGACTTGTGTGAGAAGCTGATTTTAATTGCATAATAATTTGGACATGGACACAGTGATTCCTGTGTCATTGGATCGTTAACTGAATGCAACAACAAATTAGTATAAATGGGTATGAATACATGTAGGCAGAAATTTAGAAGTTACCTAAATTATCTTTGAAGCAGCCTAGAAAAATACTTTTCTCAAGTTCATTCTGACCCCTGCAGAATTTGCCAAGGAGTACCACAGACCCCCAAATGTCTTGAAGGTTATGGGTACACCTAATCTTGATTTTACAACTTAGCACTACACTTTCCTATCTCAGGAGCCTTCTAGCCACTCTCTCTTCCTGGCAGTGGCTTTCAGCTTCAAGATCTGCACAATTCAGTATAACCCCTGCTAGCTATTTGGTCTCCATCCTTTGGCTTGATTGGCTGAACCCCTGGATGTCAGATGAGGATATAGTAACCATAGCCTTGTTTCTGCCAGCACCTGCTTTCATCCTAACCATGTTGGTCTTGAAGGACCTAATGTTTTTGTACTTCCTAGGTGTTCAATTCCTAATCTCAATTTTATTTCATTCCTGGTAGACTACTGGCTAGATCACCTCTGCTATTACACAAAGCCCGGACTGCTCCCTGGCCCAGATTAACAATGTGTCGGAAGTTTAGATTCCCCCTTGTTCCAAACACACATCCTAGTCACAACTCTGACCATAACCTGAATATCCTGATTTTTAACTTGGTTCCTTGAGTACAATTATTATGACCAGAGAGACTCATCTGTCCCAGAATTACTTGTCCTTGTTGGTGCTGTATGTCATCTCAGCCCTGTGTGCTGTGGATGATTGACTAGGAAATGGATTTCGTCAATTCCAGGCTTAAAAATCCAAACTCTCAAAAAATCTCTTGTTTTTTGGTCATGATCAGGGCAAAAACTGTTATTTTCAAAAATCAGGTATTCTCTATTCTCTCTGATATGTATATCCTACAAATCCATAGCAGATCTCCAGTTCCTCCTACCCAAAGCCATTTGAGTTTCTGCGTAAGGCTAGAATTAGAATAATGAGGTAGTTATAACCACGAAGGTATAGAATCATACAATGGTTTGAGGTAGAAAGGACCTTAAAGATCTTCTAGATTCAACCCCCCTGCCATGAGTGGGGACACCTTCCATTAGACCAGGTTGCTCAAAGCCCCATCCAGCTTGGCTTTGAACACTTTCAGGAATGGGGCAGGGAGAAGGAAAATGTACAATGGGCTCCTCTGGCTGCACTGAAGGTGTATGACTTTGGATTTAAGAGTTTCAGATGAGTCCCCAGACCTTCTTTCTTCACAGCAATGTAGGCTTCACTTTTGTATATTTGTTTAGATGTGCACACAGCTTCCAACTTCTTCAGAATATAGATGTGTGTGTACGCTTTTTTTCCTTGCAAACAGAGAAATGTGTGAATCTTCTCTGTAGGGTGAAGGAAGGAAGGAACACACCTATTGCATGAAGAGTAGGAAAGGACCTATCCAAATGAGGAACTCACTCTCAATTGGGATCATGGTGGACTAGAAGTTGGATCTACTCAGAGTGCCAGAATAGGGGGCATACAACCTCTCTCATTATATCTGGGATGGACAACAACCAGTGTAATTGTTTAACAGTCAGGACTGGGACTAAGTTTAGGGATACCAGGATCTGAAGTGGTAGGTTTATTAGTGGAATTTGCAAGTTTTGCAGGGGTAAGGCAGAATTGTGTTCTGGTAAGGCAGAGTTAACTCTGGGATGTTGTTATAAGATAAGGGTTACGTTTGGGTTGGGAACAACATGGCATAAAACCACGTCTGCTGAAATACTGAGGTGTCCTGAGGGAGAGGGGGGACATTGATGAGAGAGATGAGCTGAGATCAGATAGAAAAATGAACTTAAATTCTTTTCGACTTGCACGTGTTACTTCAGCTGAATGTACATATTTCCTTAAAACTGAATTACCACCATAAGGGTTTTTTCCAATTGACGGTCCTTGTGCAGTTAAGCAACCATCTGTAAATGGACGCAGACGTTGTGTTCAAGCCACACAAAACACAGTGAATCTCTCCAGTCTTGGTGTGGTAGAAGTTTTAGAATAATGCTTGTTTTGAAAAAAAAACCACCATAATTTGAGTTTTTCCTGCATCCTTTATGCAAGAGAAAAACAAAGACAAGTTTGAAAAAAATGAAATAGAAGGCTTAATAAAATCCATGTTGGGACTGAGAAAAAGCTCAGGTAGCTTGCTCCAGGGATGTATTTTGCCTGTTCTACAATGAATGATGACTTTGCTACCTCTGCTTTGCTTCCTCTGAGATAAAGAACTGTGTAAGTTTTATTCTTCCCATGCTGTGTAGTGTATATAGTATGATTACTTTTCATCATACAATGAGATTCCACATTTTTATAATTTCATTCTGATGTACTTTGTTTTTTAATCACATCCCTTTACCTTTTCTAAATCAATATCTAATCACTGTTGCTTCAGGGGAAAAATTAGCAATTCATTAAGGCTTGCCTGAAAGAAGAGTATGAGCTTTATCTCAGTAATGTGCATGACAAAGTTTAATGAATCATTTAAATATTTTCCATTATTTTCCATTTCTTATTCAATGAAAATAACATTTTGGAATTGACAGACAGTAAGGTATCAGAACTAAACCAGAAAACCCCTTTATAAAACACTTTTTACAGGGCTTTCTATCTCAAGAGGTCATTTTTCCATTCCTGAGAAGGTCGGTCTTACTGTTGTTAATTCAGCAATCAGCAACACATGCTTTTTCATGGGTTGAACCAGCCTTTTTTAGTTCTTGTGTAACAGAATCTCTCAGTATGCTGAACTATTGCAACTGTTGAAATAGAGTATCCTAGTGTAATAGCCTGTATCCTCACCTGTTTTCTGTGCACAAATGGATGTTTTCAGCTATCCAATGGGAGAAAGATTTCTTCCTTCTATAGTCAAGGTGGAGCCAGTGTCCTTCAAGTAGTACACAGGTGAGGGATGGGGGGCAGTGGACACAAGCTGCATCAAGGAAAATCTTAATTGACATTAGGAGAAAAATTTTAGGCAATCAGATATTGGAAGATGTTACCTCAAGTAGGTGTGGAAAATGTTTGAAAACACTCTGAACTCAATTGGATAAGGCCCTGAGATACTTTATCTAATGGCAGAGATTACCCTGTTGCGTGGTCAGACCTGATGACCTCCTTAGGTCCCTTTCAACTTAAATTAGTGTATGATACTCCCCAGGAAGTAATCAAGATGCCTGTGCTGACTAAGAACTGACCTTATCAGGCAGTACTGTCCCTATTCCAGTCAATAAATTGCTTTGCCTGATAAAATGTGCCGCGTTTTCTAAGTCCAGAAACTGCTGCTTACCTGTAGCACAGTAAGGCTGTAAAAGTTGAGGTAAGTGGTCTGTATCTGCTAGGTCATTGCCACTAACGTGCAAATTAGTGTCTTTATCCTACCACATCTGGTTTTTGCAACTTGCTGGGAAGGCAACTGATAAAGATGGTAATATTTTTTCAGCTGCATGAATCTAGGCTGTACTGCCACCTATTTGTAGTAATAAATAGGGGAGATTCAGCCTGAGACTAGTGAAAATCTCAATCCTTCGTTTTATGAAAATATCAAAGAATTCAGTTAAGCCTCCTTGCCATAGATTGCCTCTGCTTTTGAAATTGCCTTTTTCACATGGCAAATTTTGATCTAGCAGTGGAACCTAGGTTAGCAACAGGGATGATTCATGTCTTTTGGGCATTTTCTGCAAAGTAACTTCAATCTTCTAAAAGACAAGAAAAATAAGGAGACTGGAGACTTTGACTGTAGCAGTTGAGGCCAATTCACATAATGTTTGCAGAAATAAAATTATAAGGCTTCAGGGATCAGTCTGACAAAATATAAAATTACATGCATTGGTATACATTTCCATTTAAAACTAGGAATAATTGAAAAAATGAAGCTAGGCAGAAATAACATAGTAATGAATTTATCACTCTACACTGTAAATTCTTGAAGCATAGCCTAATATGTAAGCAACAATAACCTTCAGGGAAAAGAAATAGAGCACCCAAGGCTTTCTTGCCCTTGTCTGGATTTTGTGGTTTGGCAGTGGGGAGTAGCTGTAGAAAGAAAATCTTGTAAGCTGAGTCCACGCATTTATTTTTAGTTTTATATGAGGCATTTACTAATGGCAAAATGTCCTTGAGGTTAGGAAGAGGGTTTTTTTTCCTTGGCACAGCCAAATTTCTGCATTCCAATTTTGTTGTGATATTCTCTTTGCAATTAATAATAAAGCATTTTGAGAGGAAACAAGGGAAAGCAATGAGACTGGGGAGGCCAAGTTATTAACCCGGTGTTATTTCCCTCCTTATAAGCAACAAAGATAGTCTAGAGCACACAGGTACCATTAAGTTTATCCCTTAGACCACAGCCAATTCCTTCCTACTACAGATTTACTCTCATACAAACTCTGAGAGTTCAAATTATTTCAAAGTGTAAAAACTTGCAGAAAAGTGGTGCTAGGATGACCAGGGAATGGAGAATCACTCTTTCAGAACAAATTAAAAAAAACAGGCTGGTTCAGGCAGCAAGAGAAGGTCTGATTGCATAGTAGAAATAGATCCAGGGTAAAAGCTAGGAATCAAGAGTTAGAAAAGAATGGTAAAAGATGAGTCAGATGTATTCATTTTTTTTTTTCCATGGGTAAAGCTAGATTAGACTCTAGAAGAAGGTTCCTGGCCTTCAGAAGGGCATAGGCTTGGATGAATTTGCTGAAGGTGAAATAGCTTGGTTGACTCCATTAGAAGATACTAATTCAAGATTCAATTCAAGACATTGATTCAAAAGGTCCTGCTAATCTATATTCAGGGGAATTACAGAAGAGTATGGAGCAGTGTGCAACTTTTCTTACCTCCCTCCAGAATCTTTTGCAGTTTAAAGAAGTTTCAGTCACTATGAGAGATTTTTCTTGCCTTTGATACTCAGATGATTATTTGTTCTGCAGGGAATGTGATTTAAGCAGTAAAATGCTTTTACAGGTGATACAAAATGCAAAATTGTATTTTGTTTTGAAGAAAGCTTTTTAGGAAGTTCATTTGAATAAATCAGTCATTATCTCTAGACCTAAGATATTTTCTTATTTTTCCTGAAAATTCAAAATTCCTTTTAAAGTATTTTAAGAATATAGAGAGAATTCTATTTGTCAGTCTCACTGAGACTGAGCTTGGGTAAGTTTCTGAGCTTCTAATTTTTATTATCCCCTTTTCCTTCTTGCCTCCTGGCCTTTCAATAGGAAAATATGTTTCCTTGGATGTACTATTAGGATGACGTTTTCTACTTTTAAGCTGGTTTTGAATTGCTGAATGTGGATATATCACTGCTTATCTTGCAGTAGCTTTTCTTGGACTGTAGCTTGCTACCTTTTGATTAATGTCTTTATCTCCTGGGATGCAAATTTACATTTGTGATCTTTGTGCTGAAAACCTGTCACGAACTTGATCTTTCTTCTGCTTTCTAATCCTTTATTAAGCATATTGACATATTGACATGATAGCCTCCTGTGGAATAGCCAGCAACAGCACTGATTCTGCTGTTATATTTATTTATGAGAAATCGTTGTACATGGAATCATCACTTTGTTCACTGAAATCTTTGTAAATTAGGAAGACTTGATCTTTTTCCATGCAGAGAAATTGTATCATTCCCATTCTGATTCAGAGAGAATCTGGCTCAGAAGTGGGTAGGGGTGACCTCAAAAGTTTGAAGAAAATTAATAGGTGAACTTGGGATGTTTTTTAGAGGACTTCAAGAGTAAATGAAACACACCAGGGCAGATTCTCAGCTGCTCTAAATTACTATCACTCGACTGAAGTGAGTATAGCAAAAGCAGTTTAACCAACTGACAGTCCCTCAGATGTGCATTTCTTCCTTGTTTTGCTGCTGATTTTGAATGAGAGGACTCCAAGTGAGCCTTTGGACCAAATAATTCTGTTGGGGTTGGAGCAGGTCACAGATTAAATAAGAGTACAGATCAAATCCAAGCTTTTTCCACCTGAGTTATACCCTAATCATGGCTTCATGCGCTCTCAGAACTTGATTCCCTGCAGCCTTTCCCCTGCTTCTGCCTGACCCTGATCTGGAATTAAATTGTTATCAGAATCACTGTAGCATATATTGCATTACTGTGTATATCAAATAAAAGTTGGAAACTTGGCATATTTAAGACTGGGCATAATCTTGTCTACCACAGAGCATTTTCTGAGAGCAGGCAGTTCATCCAGTGAAAGCACCAGCATCTCCCAACTGTTCCTACAAACAGAACCACATCTTAATATTAATAAAGCAGTGAAGTATTAAGGCAACATATGCTGTATGCAGTCTGCAAGTGAGTTTATTTCTTATAAGAGTCCTGATCACATTTCCTGATGATGAAGTAATGCTGTGGTTTGTCAGATGACTACCTCCTCATTATACAACATGGCATTGTGGGGTTTGTGCCATCCTTTGTTATATTATGTTTGAAACAAAGACAGGTTTGTTTTTTTTCTTAAAAGAAAAACCAACAAAAACAAGCAAAATTATTTTTGTCTTTGCTGGAAAAAAATTAAAAATTAGGCTGCAAACCATTCGAATTTAAGTCTTAATTATATGAATTCTGGCAAAACTGTTCTATTTGCCAAAAACTGATAACTTTTGGATAAATTAAATTAGCTTCTAAAAACATTTTTTTAAAAAGCAAGTTCACACTTTGTTTTATTCATGTAAAATACATACCTGACTTAGTACTCTAGTTCTCCACTTAGTGTGAGAAATGTTTCAGTGAGCATAGTTCTGTTTGCAGCAGGGCAGTCTGGACCTCAGGTGTCTGGTGAATTACTTCCTTCTGGTAATTGCATTTGGCAGGGGCAGGGCAGCTCTGTGTACAGACTCCACAACAGGTAAAGCCAAAATGTCATTCAGGAGCATGTGACAATGTGATTTCAATATGTCCTGCTGAATTTTGGAAGGAAAGATGTTGAAATTCCAGGTTGGTCCCTAAAGGCCCAAAGCCCTCTATGCCCCATCTCCCTTCGCTAATCACACACACATGACAGGAGTGTTCAGTAGCAGAATGAAGTAAAACGTTTCTAATTTTTAGCCTCAGTTCAAAGATGGGTTTTGCCCATCACTGGACACAGAGTCTACGTGTGTGTACATGCTCGTTTCCTGCTGGAAAACTGATAGCAGAACAGGACTTAGTTCCCCTCCCCCTTAAGCAGATAGGTTACTCTGAAAAATGAATCAGACAGTTTTCATTGTGAAATTAATGTAAGAGTTAATTAGTCAGTGTGATGTCCTTTTTAGAAAATGCATTTATTTTCCTTAATTTCTGTTTTAAATACTCTTCTTTAGAATATAATATTTTATTAGAAGTGTTTACACTCTATATTAAAGTACTCATCTATTAAAGTGGGAAGCTGTGCAGCATAACCATCCAATAACAGCTGTTAATTATTCTGCTGACTAAAGCTGTGGGCAGGAATGCTGTTGCGGGCATGTGGTAAGAATATGATAAGAAATGGAAACTTCATGTTATACACTGAAGTAAGGCTCTTTTTTTCCTCCATAAATTGTTTTTTTTTTTTTTATTTCCTTGGGGTTTGGTATAGTTTAGAAGAGATAATTGCATAAATATATTTTAATATATTCTAGTTTAATATTAATAAATTCATACAATGCTGATGTAACCATTCATTTTGCACAAATTATTTTTATTGACATCAGTGAAAGAAAAGCTTTTTTATTCTTTCTCTGTAATTATAATGATCACACTATTATATTTTTCCTATATTGTGAGTGTTTAAGCACCGAGCAGCTTGTTTTAACCTTTGAAAATTCAAGCTTTAATGAAATATTTAAGTACAATCGGTTCTAGATCTTGCTGAATGGAAAATAATGAAAGCGCAGAACAAAACCATATTTTTCCTCTGACTTTCTAGCAATTAGTCTTTGCCTTCTTTTTGAAACACCAGTGTTCTGCCTCTTTGCTCTTAGAATTTAATAACATTTTCAATGCTTTACAAAAAATTGCAAATTGAGACAGGCCTGGTTTCTTCATAGTTTTTACATTTTAGAAATATATCATTAAGGAATAATTTAACATGATTTTCTGCTTTGTAAACCATACAATTTAAACTACTATAGAGGTTTTTTCTGTTGCCACTTGAATATACTTGTACTTTATATTGAAGTCATGAGAATGTCAGCATGAGGGCTGAGCACTAAAAGTTTTGTGATGTACACTAGTAGAAAAGTTTATATTCGGAAATGACTAAAGAACCCGGAGGTCAAACTGAAATCTGTAGAATTATAGGAGAAAAATTTAGGAAAACTGCATACTTCCAAACACCTGAAAAACAAACAATCTCAGATTCTATTTCTTTGACCTAGTTTGTCCTTGGATATTCAGATACAAACCCCCTTCCTAAAGTCAGCATGAGGCAAAATCAAATTGAGTGGGAACAGATTGAGTAGTCAGGAGTATGAAATTTGCTCTGAGATAAAGTATCCTCATAGGAGCACTCCTCCCTTGGGCTGTGGACACTGTAAATTTACCTGGTAATGCCAGCTGACTGAAACAGTCCCTTGGTATTTCTTGTGAAGGATTCCCTTGTTGCTGGAGATCTCTCTTGTGGCTTAGGATCTCAATTTAGGCTTCATTAAGTGCCTTGACACAAGAAGGATAAGAGCTGATCCGTGCTTTGATCAATGCTGATCAATGTTGGCATTAATCCACAGGCACTCCTAGCAAAAAAGTTCTATTTTCTCTGATGCTGTTCTGACTCATTACAGTTAATAGCCTTTCCTGAGAAATGTAGCAGTGGTTATTAAGAAATGAGGCGAGGACTAAGAAATGAACCAGAGGAGAGCTGGCTGGCTGTGCTTTGAAACTTCTGTAGTATTTATGTAGTTTCACACGTATGCAGCCTGTCTTCTTCTGCTCTGAGTGAATTTATTTTTAAAAACTCTCCTCTGCAGCTGCTTCTCTGTCCTTCAGCACAGAGTGGGTGTTCTGTCCTCACTCTGCAGCAGATCACACAGCAATTGGCTTAACCCCATGGTAGACCAAGGACTTGAACTTGAGCTTATGCTCCTCCAACCTGGAGGAGACTGAGAGGAGACCTCACTGCAGTTTGCAACCTCCTTGCGAAGGGAAGAGGAGGGGCAGGCACTGATCTCTGCTCTGTGAGAAGAGTGACTAGTCACTGGACACAAGGGGATAGTGGCCTGACGATGTGTCAGGGAGGCTTAGGTTGGGTATTAGAAAAGGTTCTTCACCGATACGGTGTTTGGGCACTGGAACTGGCTCCCCTTGTCACAGCACCAGGCCTTGACAGAGAAAAGAAGCATTTGCACAGTGCTCTCATGCACATGGTCTGACACTTGGGGATGGTTCTGTGCAGGGCAGGGGGTTGGACTCAATGATCCTTGTGGGTCCCTTCCAACTCAGCACATTCTGTGATCTGTATGGCGAATATCAACGTACTTTCCTGTAGACTGAAGCCAGAGGCGCTGGAGAAACTGAGAAATCGCTATGATAACTGTGTCCCACTGGAGGGCTCCCCAGCACTTGCAGTAATCCTCCTCTGTAATGGCTATCTCAGTTCTAGGGCTGTCCTTTCCTGCAGTGCAGTGCATTGCAGAGCTGCTCCCCTGCAGCAGAAGAAATGGGTTTAGACATCGGTGTGTGTGTGTGTGGGGGTGTATGTGTGGGGGGCTGTGTGCAAAACTGAGTCCTGGACTCCTCTGTTGGTATTTTTAATCACTGATCTCAGGACTGCTATCAAGAAACTGATGTGCTAAATCACCTCAGAATTTAGTATTATTTGTATTTTGAATTTTGTGTTGATTCCTCAGTGAGGCTGGCTAAATATGTTCACTGCTTCTTAACTGATTACAGCTTTAGAATGGTAATGGCAATTATTCTGGAATTGTTCCCTTTGTTGTACTTCAGTTTTCAACAGAAGCCTTCAGTACAATCCAACTACTTAGAAGTACTCTAAAGGGAAAGTGGCTATACTTGAAGTTGACTGCTTTGCTCTTTCTCAGTCATTTTGCTTTTAATTTCATTTGAAGTTAAAATAAAATCATTGTTCAATTTAATTCTTGAACAGTTTTTAATTTTCTGTTGAGATTTCATGTGGTTGAATTTTGAGGAGTCAAGTGCTTTAGAAGAATACTCTAACTAGAGTATCTAGTACTTAACTAGAGAGCTTAAGTGATCTCACAGAAAAGTGTATAGAGGTGAGTTAGTGGTCTGTTTTGTGTGTAGCAATACAATAGCTTTCTACAGTTCTCGATTTCATCTAAAATAAGTTAGATGAGGTGGGATGTGTTGGGGAAAAATCAGCAATTATAAATGGACTTTTGTGGCTATTGTAACAGCTGCTATTCAAAGTGTTAAATATTGGCAATTTAATTTCATTACAAATACGTTGTTTTCAGACTGGATTTTATACTAGGTTACCCCGAAATTTAGCTAATGTGCACAGTTACTTCTAAATTCACGATTGTCTTTTTCCAGCATCAGTTGCACAGTGTTTCAAAAGTCTCACATTTTAAGTTGGATGCAAATATTTACTTCTTCAAGAAAGTCCCCGAGGTCATCTTTGGTCTTGTCTTTTAGAGCTCACCTGAGCCTGTTCTTACTGACTGTTAGATGATGGACAAGGACTTCTGGGGCTGTTGACTCTAAATCATGATTCTTTGCTGTAGAAGTTCACTACTATGATTTGCCTGGATGGATCCAGAAATAGTGGATTTCACTGTGACTAAGCCATCTTGCTGGTACATCTTGCTTCTTACTCCATAAAACAACTTTGTGTAGCCTTTTCCTTTCCCCAGCCCACTGCAAATGTTGAGACTTATTCTGGGATTTAAAAATAATTACTCTTGAGAGGGGCTTCAAAGCATAATTAAAAAAAACTCCATTTGTACAAAGTATTGTTCAGCTGTCAGGAAAATTATTATTAGTAAAACTCCCCTATTCAGCCAAGTTCTTAACCAAGAGATATGGTGCGAGTTCATGTGAATGAATTTTTCTTCATCCTTCTTAATGCTCTGCTGATATAATTTACTTCCAATTTGTCCTGACGAAGGAAAATATACACAGCAAAGTACAGTAAAGTTATCAAAATATATAATGTTCTTCACTTAAAGAGGGAGCAGTATAGAGAACCATTCCTAATTATTCTGAGCATGGAGATATTAAGATTGGGTATTAAATAGAAGGCAATTTTAGCACCATGATGAGTATCATCCAAGGATGGTGGAGCACTTTTTTGGTTTATATATCCTATATGCTTTGTAATTTCTATTTTATCCTATAATCCACTAGAAATGCAACAGCTCATGTTGACTCTTTATGGTTGGAGAAGAGTACCTGTGTTGTCTGGAAACTCTGGTAAAATTTGCACTGCAATAAATTTGCCAGGATTCTTTTCCATTAGAGACATTGTGGTGTCAGTGAAGTGTAACATGCAAAACAATAATGAATAGACTGTGCAGTTTACAGCTAGACAAAATGTTAGGCCTATAAATATATTTTAAAAGACTCACCAGTAAATATTTTAAAATAATTGCAAATTCTTCAGTGATGTAGACACATAAATGAAGGGATTTTGCTGAGGCAATTATAGTGTCTCCTGCTGCTCTGCCAAAATTATTAGCATCATACATGAGACCTCCCAGTGTTTGCAGATCTCTGCAGTAACTGGAGATTTAAGGTTTAGAACTTGGAGGTGTGGGGAAAAGATGTTGTAAATAACTGCACGGGTTTCAATTCTAACAGGATGACTGTGATGCACTAATACTGCTGCCCTTGTCCAGGAGCATTTGCCCCTCTCTATCAAAGCTTTGAGATGGGTTGTCTTTGTGAGTACTGCGGGAGTGTACTGTAATTAAAATATTCAGGTGAATGCTTCTTCATGTGCTTGCTGACTAAAGACATGTACTTTTCAGAGCTCAGACTATTCTGTGTATCCCCCCAAGAGTTGATGGTGTCACTTAATTGACAGAGCAAAGGAAGGAATAAGTCTTTCAATGTTAGAAGCTATCCTTGCATCATCTTTCGTTTTCTCTAAAAGGCTGAATTTGTTGCCTGTTGTCTCTGAATTTCTCATGATGCCTTTCTTCAGAGGGACAGTAGTGCATCTTCTTTGGAATCATGCAGGCAGTGAACACCCAGCCAGAAACTGAACCTGGCATTCCATGCTCCCAGCCCTATGTTACATTCCTTTCCCTGCTGGCAAGAGTACCATGTATATACATAAGTAAAGAAATCCTGGTAAGCTATTTAAATCCAGTTATCTGTGACTTTAAGCTTACATATATTTCTCTAAAATTAAGAAGGTACTCAGAAATGTGCATTATTTTATAAAGCTGTTTGTTCTTTATATGTCTAAATTTCTCCTTTTTATTTTTGAACAAACTTGATTCAAGTGTTGATTATGTCAAGAAATATTTCTGCGTTTTCTAGTTATGAATCAGTTGATGAGAGTATTGGGAAAGTTTCTATGCAAAAGTTAAAATATGAGTTTTCTTTGGAATTTTTCTTCAATGGTTATTAAAAATTAAGCAAAACATACATCTGTGTTTATCCATAGTTTATTACTCATCTTTTAATGAGAGAATTAATTAAAAAAAAAATTAGAGAATTATTGTCTTCAGATCTGTCTAGAGAGAATGCTTGAATCATGCCTCTTTTGTATGGAGTTGCTTCATGGGTCCTTCTGGTTTCACACATATGAGTCATGATAGGTGAAGTGTGACCCTATCCAAACCTTGTGGGTATTTGGATCTCCATTTGCATCTTAAGATTGTCCATTTTACCTGAAGAAGGTTATTATTTCTTCAGAGGACATGGAAATAGGTAGATGAGTTCCAAGTGTACTGAATTCAGGCTATGTGTGCAGGCAGAATCTGATCATGTAGATACAGATGTCAAACTACTCTTGTTCCTACCATGTAATTCTGAGCTGGGGATGAATGAAAATTACTGTGAATGGATACATGATCATGTTTCTCTGACCAGATTTTGCTTGTTCACCACCATTTTAGCTCTTCATAGGTTCTGATACTGTAAAAAAAAAATAAATTCTTATCGGAGTTTCATTTTATAGGAAGACATGGTTACATCTCCATTTATTTTTTGACATTGTTAAAGCAGAGAGTTGGTCCAACTGTGACTCCATCAGCTGTAAACAATACTCTCTGCCTTTGGCCAAAATTTAGTCTCCTAATGTTTTCACTTTGCCTGGAGTGAGTCACTGTGACAAACAAATCCCTGAAAATAAGAACATATAATGGAAAAGCTGACAAGACCCTTAACAATAGCAGAGCCATGGGCCTTGTTATAAACAACATAATAACAGAGTGGATTTGATTGTCTTCCTGGAATTTCACTCTTTTGTTGCATTTCTGGTCCAATTCCCTGCATGACTATTTCACAGCAATACTTCCTGGCATATTCCAAAAGCTATGGTTATTGATTGACAGGCTTCTGCCATAACCCAGTAATAAAATGTGCATTGGGATGGTAACTGCTCTTTCTTTTAAAATAGAGAAAATACAGAAAACCAAAGCTGGCTATGGGATAAAGTAGTAGTTAAATCTAGCCTAAACAACTACTTCTGTGTGATGTGCTGGGATATTGAGGCTTGTCAGCATGGAGGGCTGTGAGAATGCCTAGCTGTGTGCTAATGAGTCACAGTGTGAAGCTTAAAGAAAAACACAGTGCTCTTTCTTCTCCTCTTCAACTCCATGTCTTATTGGAAATGAAAAGATGCTGGATGAGATGTCTGTGGTACAGCTCCAAGACAATTCCCAAGCAGGTATCTGAGCTTCTCTTATGTGGTGGGTTGACCTTGACTGGACACCAGGCACCCACCAAGTCATTCTGTCAATCCTCTCCTCAGCAGGACCGGAGCAGAAAATAAGATTGAAACAAACCTTGTGGGTTAGGATAAAGGCATTTTACTAAAGCTAAAGCAAAGGTCATGCCCATGCAAGCAGACAAAGCATCCAAAAGATTTTATTCTCTATTTCCCGTTGGCAGGTGATGTCTGGCTACTTCCCAGGAAGCAGGGCTTAGGCATGTGTACTGGTTACTCCAGGGGGCAAATATCATAAATAACAAATGAAAAACAATTAATGAGTGCCCCCTGCTTCCTCCTCCGCTTTTCTCTTAGCTTTTATAGCTGAGCAGACACCATGTATTATGGAATATCCTTTATTTAGTTTGGGTCTGCTGCCCTGTGTCCCCTCTCAAGATCTTGCCCACCCTCAGCCTGCTGGTGAGTGTGGAATGTTGGGGAGACAGCACTGAGGCTGTGCCAGCCCTGCTCAGCAGCAGCCAAAACACTGGTGTGTTACCAACACCTTTCCAGCTACCAGTGCAGAGCACAGCACTGTGAGGGCTGCTGTGTGGAAAAGGAACTCATCTCAGCCAGAAAAAACACCTGTGCAACAAGTTGGGAAACCCACACCCCTAAGAAGCTTTACAGAAGGAAACAAGGATGCAGAATAGAGGGAAGTTGTTTTGCGTTTAGCTGCCAACTTCTGGTCTATGAAAAGCCCCTCCTTACTTTTCTACTTCTTTTTCTCCAGACTAAGGGCTCTGAACCCTTTTTTGTTTGTTTGTTTTTTTGTCTCAGCTGCTTGAGGTTGGGAAGGATAATGCTTTGCTTGTGGCTTTTCTTTTTAAATATTTGTAGTAGTTCCATGGCTATTGCCTTTCTCCTGGTTGTAAATGTGTTAAAGTTAAAGCACTAAGGAAAAGTCTTATGTAATTAACTCATGGCTATCAAGATCAGTGTCCCTATGGAATAGCATGGAAATTCCTATTGCCCTTCAAAACAGAGTAGATCTCTGTTTTGCCCCAACTCTAAATAAGGATAATAATGCTGAATAAAGACACAAGGTTATACTCATGGGCCCCACTTTTGGTATTGTACCCAGCCAAGGATCCAGGAATAATTCTGAAATAATTTGACTGACAAGCTTTTAGGGTAAACTTCAGGTAAATGCTTCTGGTGCTTTGTGCTACTCCTGCAATACAGCCACAGAAGTTAGTTGAAACCTACAGTGCTAACATAATTCCTAATTTTTGTTTATATGGCATGGACTAAATGACTGCATTTTGTTATCTGATAATTATTGAGCCCTTCAGTCCTTTGTGTGATGTGCAGAGGAAAAACCTCAGATCCCTGGAGATAGGGACGGAAGAGAAAGAAGACTATTCCTAGACTGGATTATCTCCATTAATTCTTTCCTTTAGTCATGTTCTCAAAGTTACTGTACTAATAAATTGGAAAGATTAAGATTCTAGACTTGAGGAGATTTAGATCATACTGAAATATATTAAATGTAGATTTATTAATAGAATTGCCTGTTTTCGATAACATGCTCTCATTCTTCACCTGTCCTTGACTGAGTAAGATACAAAGAAACCCCATCTGCAGTTGTTGTGAGGTTACAATTCAATAGATAATCCAATTATATGCCTTTCTGAAGCTAGGTCAGGATCACACACAGAATTGTATTGATTATATTTTAATGCCAGCACTGTCATGGCAGCAGAAGGGCAAAACACCAGTCAGCTACCACAGAGCTGGTGGGTTGCCGTGTGATGTACTGCAGGGCTGTGAAGAAACTTCGGGCAGTTTCAGTGGTTGCTGAGTTATTTTTGATACCCCTGAAAGGTAACAATCACCACTTTAACTTGCTGACACTATGGTTAGCTTTTATCTGTACTGATGCACTGTCTTGAAGCTGTGCATTTTATTTAAGAGTTCTTATGAATGTCATGATTTGCTCATATTGGGAGAATCCCAAAGGTTGAGAAGCAATGAAAAACCTAAATCCTTTATGCTAAAGATGGAGTGAAATTTCAGCATGGAAATGCAAGCTTGTAATCCACCAATCTTCTTTCTGATATGTAAGTGTGTGTTTTTTTGGCTGGTGCCTAAATTTCAAAAATGCCCTGAAATGACTTTTTCTGGGTTTTCATGATGGTGCCTGCCGCTTGTCAAAGAGAAATAGATTACAGGCACTTAATTTTCTGTTTGTGTTTCCCTTTTTAAAATGTTGTGGAACAGAAGCTGGAGATATTAATGATGTGAGAGCATTCACAGTTAAGCTGAAAATCCCTCCCCCATTTGATGGGAGTCATATTTGCATCTCCCACAAATTGCCTTAGCTATTAGGTAATAGTCCATCTGAACAGACAATATTTTCTCTCCTACTGTTGTAGGCTTGTTGATGTGCAGGAAAAAACATCAGGGCTCTTCTAATCTATCTGTCTGTTCCTCTTACTTCAACCTCCCACCTCAAATCACATCTCCTCTTTTTTCTTCTAATGCCTTTTGTCACTCAGTTTTGTGCTCTACCCTCCAAATGACACCGCGCACTTCAGAACATTATGTGAGCAGAGTGCCAAGGAAAGAACCATGGTTGGAAGCAGTGATTCTCAAGCTCTAATTCTGGGAGCATCAAAGGTCTCTAAAGGCTTTCCTGAACTTCTGTGAACAAGATGTCTTAAGAATTGAAAAAGAATAAAAATTAGTGACTGAGGATGCTAGGAAGGAACCTATGATTTTCTCAGATTAAGATGTCTGTGGAATGAAATGTTGGCAGATTTGCTGGGCTAAAATAAAAGCTGTGTTCCCTTATGCCTTCTTTTCTGGAGTTACAGGGCCATGGCATACATTGCTAGAAGCTGTCATCTATGGTCTAACAAAGAATTCAGCTCCTCCATGGATGTCATCATCTACCCACAATATCTGGAAAATAATATTAAAACAATGAATGCTCCAGATAAGTTTTGTTAGCTGCCTATGGAAATGGCAGTGCTATGTACTGGTATACTCCAAATTCATAGAAAACCACAGTGCCACACTTCCCTTGTGGCAATGAAAGTGGTTTAGCAATTTTTTTCTGGGAAACACACACATACACACTCAAAGAAATATGTAAGTGTGCATATATGTGTGTATAGATCTATACACACACAGGGACGTGTGTATTTTTTAAATATTTCCCTATGTGTCTGTATTTAAATGTATATTCATACACACACACCCTTACATATACAAATGTGTCTTTTCCCCTTTCATGTTATGGTCAGAGTTGTGCTGAAAAGATATTTTGCAAATCTTTTAATGAGACAAATTTAAATTTGTTGAAATTGAAGCTGAAAAAAATTAAAACAACGAGAACTTATTTACTATCTGAGAAGCAGCATTACTTTGATAATGCTCAAGAGACAACTTTTTCACATCAAAATAAAGAGATATTTTAACATTTACTGTACATATTAGCAATACAGCTTTTGGTAGGTTATATTTGAGGACTGTATGTGAATTGTTTTGATTTAGTCTTAAAACTCTGTTATTAAACCATTTTTCTTAATGTTGAATTTTAATAGCTAAAAAAATCTTATTCTCTATTATTGCTTTTTCTACGTATAGTAGATTGTGAAAGGTCTTTTGGAATTGTAAGCTATTCAGGATCAAGAGCCTAGTATGTACCTGATGAATTTCATGTGATGGGCTTGAAGAATGGGTTCCTAGGAAGGCTCAGATAATGGAATAAGAAACCTATATCTCTTTTTCCTCTTTAATACTATGCATTATGACATATGCTCAGAAAAGTAATTTTTCAGGAAAAGAAAAAAGAAGGAAAAAAAAAAAACCTAGAGATTGAGCGCTAATAATTTCTGCTCATGGTGCAACTCTCACTTTCTATTCAAAGCTAAATGGCCTCATTTTCTTAAGCATCCAGCATGAATGGTTCAGGAGGCTGTGGCTATGAAATCCCACTCTAGCTGGTTGCTTTGCTGCATGAAGTTGGGTTATTATCTGTCTAATGTATTCAATCTCATGGGTTAAGGAGAGAGAAAGACAGGGGCTATGAAGTTAATCACTGCAATCTCCTCTAGAGAAATAACCTGAGAACTAGTGGGCTCTGCTACATGTCTGAAAACAGAAACAAATCTGTGTGCTGAGATTAAAGGTGAACGGGTTCAAAAAACCACAGCTGTTTGCCAGAGAAAGTCCTGATTACAGCAAAGGGGATCCAGATAAAGGACTTTTGTTACCCTCTGCTGTGACTCTCAGCTATCTTTCACATCATAACTTGAAGGTAATCACTTAGAATCTCAAAGATTAAAGCAAAAATCTGACATCAAAATCCAGCAGCTTTACTGAGAAATCAATTGGAAAGCAGAACTCCTAGGCAGTGAATTCATTCAAACCAGACTGCAGTAGTCTTTATTGCCTGCCTGCAGGTTCAGACTAACCTTGTGTTTTAAGGCAAATCAAGTTCTACTTGGGAAGGCCGGCATACTCCTTCTGGGAGAAAATTCTTTTCTTGTCCATTCCACCATTTGGATGTAAAGAAGTAGCTCCAGGTAAAACAATCAATTACTCTTCTGCTTCAGTTTAGTTTTAATAAACTATTTAGTTCAGTTTAGTTTAATTTTTAGTTTAGTTTAGATTGGTTTACATGATGTTTATAAGAGAATGCTTAATGATTATTCCAGATTTTTAAGATAAATTCTACAGAAAGGTGGTAAGATTATGATCTACTACAAACAGTTTCTCTGCCAGTTTTTCTGTAGCTAATGCAAATATTTAAACTTCATGGTTGTGGGGTAAAGAATTTGTACTTACCACTCAGTGGGTAAATTGTCTGCCTCTTTCCATTAGATATATTAATACATGTGTTGGAGCCACTGTCTCATCTTTCTGAGAAGGACTGGTAACATTAATTTAATTATTTGTATGTAGACAAATCAAAACTTTTTTTTTTTTTTTTTAACTTGCTGATACTGGTTACTATATTGTGTTAGGCTTCAGGGTTTTTTTAAAAATAGTGGAATATATGTCACCTGCACAAAGAAAATTTGTTTAAGGATTAGAAAATATTGCTCTTTACTTTATATTTTTTGCAACTATCCACAGGGCTAATAGGACTTATCACGGAATGCAGGTGGAAGAGAATTTTGGTATTTATGTAGAACTTATTATGGATATTTTAAGGGAATTGTTACAATGTGTGAGGCTTACACATGGATTGGGAAGAACTGCTGTGGGGAAAATAGAAGTGTTTAAAGGACCTCATTGATTGTATTCAATTTGCTCAACAATAGAGTTGTGTGACAGAACCTTGTGCTTCATGAACAGAGTTTGCCATATAAAGCCCTATTATAAAGCCCTATTTTTACTGTCTGTGTGAATGAACTCTCCATCCTAAGAGTGCATATGTGTGAACATGAATGAATTTAAAACTACCCTGACCAGTGAGAAGGAAAAGAGATCTTGGTGCCACCAGCTGGGGTGAAACCATGAGCCTCCAAGGGCTCACAGGTTTGTGTGTCCACAGCTGGGGAGACCAGAGAACCAGGGACCAGCTACTGGATAGATTGAGTTTCTAGGCCAGCTACTGGAGGGATCAATATTGCACACGCACACATAACAGATGTGCATATATGCAACTGCCTCTGGTGTTCTACTGACAGCCTTCATCCTTGATCAGCTGGAGAGGAGGAGCAGGGTTCAGGCTGTTTGTGTGAGTGCCATGTGTTCCCTGCCCACGCTGATCTGAGTGGTCTGTGAGAGTAAGAATTTATCTCTATCTGTTCTCTGCATAAAATGCATTTATGCTTGCTGGGAGTGACTGCTGAACCTCACTGCTGTCTGAAGATAGACACATAGAGTGCAGCAAGCTTGCTGCTATCAGGCTGTGGAGTTTGGTAGCTTCTAAGAGGGAACTCTAGTCTGAGCTAGCAAAACCCTTTTTTAATAAAAAAAACAAAACAGAAAAAGCTTATGTGGTAGGATCTATTACTGCCAAACAAGTTTAAACCTCCTGCTTGTAGAAGGTAGTTTGTTCATATATCCACTAACATTTCTCTCTAATCCTTAGAGACTTTACTTAAGACTGCCTTACAAACTATTTTCATAGAATAAGCAGAACTTTGAAAAGAGCTGACAGGCAGAAGAATCACAAGTCATAAACCATAAAGAATAGAGGGACTCACTTTAAGCTGCCTTTTTTTTTAAACAGTAGAAAAAGCAACACTTCTGCTTCTTTATGTTAGATATTATAGGAATGATGACATTGCTATTAAAAATTATTACTGCAGCTAGGGAAATGACTAGCGTAGGTTCATTTTTTTTGAGGATGGAATGGGAGGATGCATGATAAACTATAGGATCTATTTTACATGTTTTCTGGGGCTAGACACAGTCCATGTTCCCGTGAAACCAAAAAAAAGTTAAATTGCTTTTCCTTTTGAAGTACAGTTGTACTTCTCTTGCTCTACCCTCACCCAGACACTGACATTACTTGGCACAGAGAGAAGGCACCAGATCCAAGGACTGCTGAAGACAATGCCCCTTCTCAGCTTAGCAGGCAGATTAGTCCGGCTCTTGTAGGTAGGTGAAAGAACCTTGCTGTGCTCACAATGCAGAGGCTTCTATTAGCTGTGTCTTTTTATTTAGTGTGGTGCTATAGAAATTCACTGCAGGTGATATGAAGTGGTATGATTTTAAAGCTCTTCTTATCTGCAATGCTTCTAGACATGTTGTGTGTGTACTCCATCTATGTGGTACTCTCTGGGTGATATAACCAATTGATCTAGATTATTAAGCAAAAAAACAAAAATAAAACCAAAAACCCAACAAAAAAAACAAACAAAAAAAAAAAAAAAAAAAAAAAACCACAAC